>JAGFZM010000061.1:120825-134137 GCA_017657215.1 Limnothrissa miodon
CACACACACACACACTCTTTCTCTCTCTCACACTCTCTTTCTCTCTCTCACTCTCTCTCACCCCTTTCTTTCTTTCTCTATATTAAAGGAAATACTTCTCATAATTTACAAATGACTTATTTTGGTAAAGTAGCAGCACTGCTTGTGTAAAAAAACAAACAAAAAATGCACGTAAAAACAATAACAGAACACATTAGGATTTACTATCATGACTCTAGATATCTGAAGGTACATATTATTGACAGATTGCCTCCGTGTTTATGCACTCTAACAAATTCATCAGAGTCTGTGAACAGTATGGTAACAAAAAGTATTTTATACTGTAGACCAGTATGCAACTCCCCAACTGATATTCACTGAAAAGTTGGCTGACACAGAAGAGCCATAGCACGGAACTGTTTTTAAGACCACAGTTTGCCACCATTTCTGGTGGAAAAGCTCTTAGCAGTAATTGCTTGAACATTTGTTCCAGGTCAGGTGGTTAAGTGTGAATAATGATGTGTCAAAGTTGTACAGTCATGCCGTCAATAGAGCAATTACCACTTAGCCTGAGATTATTAAGAGACATAAGCACATTATCCTGTACCAAAAACACAATGCCAAAGAAATTGGGTCATAAAACCAAAGGCAGCATTTTCTCAACATTGTCAGGTAAGTGCATCCAAGAGAATAGTTGGTGAAATTATTGCCAACAAAAACACAACTCTCGCTGGGGGTGTTTCTACTCTGCTCCAATTAATTCTGAATTCTTTATCTATTTTTCTTACAAAGAGGACACCACTGAAGGTAATAGATTGTATAAGATAAGACCAATTAAGAGGAAACAGACAGCAAAAAGCAATAATGATTAGGCAACATATTCAATGACTCAGTCAGTCATGATTAAACAAGGAGATGACATATCTGCATAAGGTTAAAAAAAAGGCAAAGCTTGCCCTCATCAGGGGCAAAATTCATCACAGTCACCCCATTTGTCCATTTTATTTTCATTAATAAAACACACTGACTATCAAAAGGCTTGTTGTAATTGAGAAGGAAAATGGCACAATTAAAACCGTCTAGGGGAGAGAGCTACCTTTTGACACACAGGTGACAAGAACAGAGTGTCTTACATATTCATTAAAAATACGTATAATAATTATATTTTAGAGGCTTTCCTCCCCCTTCCGAGTAGATGAGAGAGGCCTCACAGGGCTACTTGATCGACCACAATACTGGGCAGCAGCAGCAGCAGGGAGTTGAGATAATTGAGTTGGAATTGGTTTCCCAGGACAATGAAACTTTGTTCCTTACAATTAGGGCTTCACAGCCATTTCAGAGCAGTGTTTCATGTAGGTTGTTAAAAAGAGAGCAAGAGACTGGTTGGAATCTTTGGTCCCTGACCGTTACTTGGTTATTAATGTAAGGATGAGAGTGAGACGGCCTTGGAACCCCACCGATCCACGGAGTCCCATGCTTTCTCTTTGTGAGTGTGATGCTTCTACACACACACACACACACACACACACACACACACACACACACACACAGTTGCAGGACAATTATTGAGCAGGTATTATAAATGTATCTGTATTATTGAATTATGTCTCAACAATTAATATTTTAGAGTATCCTGTATTCAGTGAAATATGAATGAACTTCGGTACGCTACATGAGCAAATTCAAAAGCACTGATATAATCCCAATTTAGTATCAAAGTGCATAATAACATTTGTCATATATTTGCATGGGGGCCCTTTAATTTATCTTTCCAATATTCTGAGGAGAAATACTACAAGGGAAATGTAGATGCATTTTTTATAACTTATTTCCTTGTAATAACAATTAATTCAAGTGTTTTTTTTGCAAATTATCAAATAGAATAAATGAGTGGTAAACTTCATAATCACTTCATGGCACTTCACGCAATTTTCACTAATTTAAACAAGTAGCAAAATACAAAACCAAACAACCCTCTTCAAACTTAACAAAAAACAGTGTTCATCACACAGTAAAAGCAGTTTCTGTGGAAAATGGGTTACAAAATACATGGTACACATGGTAGTCTGCTTGGCCAAAGGTGGTCTGGGCCTCACCCCAGGACCTGCACTTACATGCATAGTCCACGGCTCCATGACCTCCATGATACTGCAGTCGTACCAACCTTCACACACACATTATGAGGGACTAGGCTGCTTCTACTCTCATATTATTGTTCTCTTCTTCTTCTTCTTCTTCTTCTTCTTCTTCTCTCTCTTTCTCTCTCTCCCTCCCTCCCTCTCTCTCTCTCTCTCTCTCTCTCTCTCTCTCTCTCTCTCTCTCTCTCTGTCTCCCTCTCTCTCCTTGAGTGTCTATTCTTTGCTTTGTGATGCTCTGTCAGAGCCAATTTAGTCAGCTGGGTTGCACTCTAGCTGCTGCGTCCCGAGTCCAACCCAGCACTGGAGTACGAGGCGGGGGAACAAACGGGCATCCAGCAGAGGGCTGGGCAGCACAATAGCCCGTGTATAGCTGAAGCTGCTGGAGAGCCCATTTCTGGGGCATGGACAGCATGACATTTCTTCTGCTATTAAATGAGCATAATTGGCCTTTGTTAAAAGAAAGACCAACAGAATTAAAGTAAGAAGAAGATTAAAGTCAGGGAGAGAATGGGGGAGCAATTGTGAGAAGGAATAAGAAAAGGATTTGGGGTAGTGTTGGGTAGACAGCGAATTGGTGGGGTTCTGGAAGAAATTCACAAAAAGGGGTTACCAAGCACTGGCGTTCTGGTCTGTTGCTAGGGTGAGAAAAGAAAAATTGGAGACAGTGGGGGAGAGGCGGTTGATTGGTCGAAGGAAGGGTGTGGGTGGAGCTTCCCATGGAGCAGGAAATAATGAGTGTACAGAAAAAGACAGCGAAAGAAAGAAGGGAAAAAATGGCATTACCAAGTGCCATTTGAATTTAGCAAACATCTTGATCTTAAGTAAAGGCTTAAGTTGAAGGGAGAATTAAAATCTTCAAAAGAAGTTTATCATGCAAAAAATCTGGCCACTTAAAATACCATTTTGCATCAATATCTGCCACACGAAACTAAGTAAAATAAAAAATAAACATAATGTAATTATTTCGGGCATGTGACATAGATTATTTTTTGTGACTAAACCTAAAATTATTTTCCTTTCTCTTGAAGGCATATTTTAGTAAAACTATCACCAAATTGATGGTGCTTACATTTTTTGGGAAGCGAGAAAGAAGAATGACAAACATGCTATTAGCATAATTGATTTTCCATGCATTCCTTATTAATTAATATCACATCTGCACATGTTGCAGCATAGTCAGAGGTGCACTGTAGGGGGTCCAATCAGAACTGCACTGATAAAAAGAAGAAAAGCAGGGAAACATGAAAGAAAATATTCTGCCATTAATACTGGAAAAGGGAGGGTAATAAAAAAAAGAAGCCGCACCTTAGAAAAGAAAAAAATAAACTAATTTTATTTTTATGAAAAATTAAGTTACGTACCTCCAATAGTCTTCACTATGTTATCATTGTAATTGACAGAGGTGATGACCTGCAGATGACTTTACTCATTACCATTTTTAACAACATAAAAACACTTTACCTAGATCAATTAGTCACACTGTGTCCGTTACGCTGTCATGCACAAACCAACAAATTCTAATTAGGTTCAGCACATTTCCTGAATAGTTTGTGTCTCTGTGACTGCTGTTTGTGCCAGAATGTGAGTAACTGTGTATTTGTGTGTAGTCATAGATATCCCATCGCTCTGCATCCATATATCACTCTAATGTGAACTTTTGACACAGCTCATGATAGACTGGTTACGTATCCAAAGCCAGAGCGCGCAATTACCTCAGATTCGCTCGTGTGGAGTGGAGAACAGAATCAAAAATAATGACTCCCTGCTCTGTCGACATTTGCATAATAATAATATCACTATCTTAAATGAGTCGCTAAAGAAACAATTTTTCTTTGTCTCGCTGACAATGAAATTGGGAGGGGTGGGGATGGTGAATAGAGTAGGGAGTGGATTTTGCTCCATTTTGCATCACAACCAAATGTACAGTATTCATTTCAGTGGCAAGGTGAGAGCCTCAAAAACCACATGATCATGGTGACACAATAACTGTGGCTGTGGACATGTGTGGGCCGGCCTAAGTCAGTGGTGTGTGTCTTTCCTGTCCTCATGTCCCTGGACTCAGCCCCCCAAGAACTGGCTAAAAAAGGAGCACAGGAAGGATGTCTCCTGCCGCATAATGCCTGGCCACTCCGGCGCAAAATGTATTCATGACTGCCACACTGCTGGACAGGTAATACAGCACTCTGGGAAAACAGCTAAATAAATACACTCAGGAGTAAATGGAGGGGACGGGGGGTGGGACACATGGAAGTGTACATGATCACCCATGACGTGCTTGTGCATTCACAGCCCCGAAAGGCCCCTTTGATATGCCCGATACTCCCGAGAGTGCAGACACTGACTACTGTATATCTATACTATACCTCATCAAAGAAAAAATAACACTGTTAATATTAGACTGAAACACAGATGCAGGTGAGCAGTGAGGACAATACTGTGTGAATGCCCTCTTCAGCACATCCATATCATCTGATACAGTACA
The DNA here is from genome assembly GCA_017657215.1 of Limnothrissa miodon. Lineage (NCBI taxonomy): Eukaryota > Metazoa > Chordata > Actinopteri > Clupeiformes > Clupeidae > Limnothrissa > Limnothrissa miodon. The sequence goes on from JAGFZM010000061.1 coordinate 125,425, forward strand.
TTCTCACTGAGATGTAACGCTAATAAAATGCATAATGAAATCTCGTCTGCGAGTGTGTTGGGTTGCGAAGAGGCAGCATGTGCGTGACACATAAAGCACTTTTCAATTTGCCCAAGTTGAACAGTTCAGATGGAACACATTCCACACTGTGTGGTCCAGTGCTGCGCCTATTTTCTGGTTGGGTGACAAAGAGGGATGAAGCAAATGTTGAGAAGAAAACCCTTTCTTTCCAGGCTAATACAGTTCAGTGTGGTTTCTCCGATGTTACCTCATGGCCATTTCCTGTCCTTGTCCCTACATGGGCCTCCCATCAATGGCATCTGCTCCTCTAGGGCCCCTATTTCCTTTTATGTTTGTGTGCTGAATGTGGCATCAATGCTCCTGACTGGTTTTGGTCTGCTGACCTCCCCTGATTGGTCGAGGACTCAGTTCCAGATGAAATTGTTGGTATGTAACATAGAAGAGAAAATAGAGCACACTGGTCAATCTTGCAGTCTTTTTTATTATATATTACGAGTTGAAATGTGATTTCACAATTAGAACTTTTTTTCAAGCTCAATTTGATTGGCAGGAGCGGGCAACTGGCCTCATAATAGTCAGTTAGTCACACCCCAGGCAAGAAAGCAGGATCAGGAGTGGAAAACCCTTTAAGAGGAGTTCCATTTATGAGGACATGGTGGTCTATAAGACTGTGAATGTTGCCTTGACATGACTTTACAGTACATTGCTATAAAACACACTTACTGCAGCATATGATGTGTTATAGATATTTTACATTTGTTTATAGAGATTATTTTTGTAATAGAATTTCTATGCCATTTTCAGTTCTCAAATTGTTCTTCCTGAGCTAACGCCCTATTTACTGTATCTGGATATTTCTTATATCTACAGTACGTAACAAATAATTTTCTCGTATAGGCAACTTCACATATCCAGTGTTAAGTGGAGAAAATGTTGCGCTTTGAAAATTATGGAGGCCATTTTAAAATATATTTGCTTAACATGTCATGAGTAAACGAGAGGCTTAAACAAATAATAATAAATTATATTTATTTTTAGAAATATGTAGATATGTGTAAACATAATCTCCATAGAATTATAAAAGACATGTGTTTAGCAATAAGCAATTTTTGCTATCATTTTGGTTGGGAATCTTACAAAAAGATTATCATAGGCAAATCTGTTTTTCCAGAACACATTAAAGCATGCAATAGTACATTTAACAAATACATTTAGTTACTATTGTATGTCTTTTGGAGATACACAAATTGAAGATTTCACAAATAAATTTAGTTACAATTGTATGTCTTTTAGAAATACAAGTTTATATGACATTTTAGTAGAAAATGTTATCATTTCAAAGGCATTTGCCATTTTTGGTAACATGGCTGACTATATTTTGTCTTCAGGTAGCTTTAGTGTTGTTAAGCTTCATCTGATGTGGAATAAGTGGTAGCCTAGTTAACTACATTTTCTGAGTACCTTGCATAACACTGCTACAATGTTTTTGACTTGTAATATTTGCTGTAGAAATAGCCCTAGTTCTCAAGGAAAATTCACAGTTCATCTAATATTGTATAAACATAAAAGCCCTTGGTGCAATAACAAAGCGGCTTTCAAAGGTGATTTAAAATAACTAATGTAGAGAGGTAACCTTGCATCAACATATCCGGGAAACGTTATCGTGAAGATTATGAAGTACATGCTTCAAAATCAGTAATTTTTGTCCACTGAACATGTCAATGAAACAGTCAGAACTTAACTTTTCCTCAGAGTACACATTTTATTGCTTAGTTACCAAGGTAACATGAGTAGCCTTGAAATGTGGTACTGCAGCTCATAGCCTGAGGATATCACCCAGAGCATCTAGGGCGCTGCTGTCAAGAGCGTCGCCAACCTTTTTCTGCTTGAAGACACCCCACAGAGTGAAACTATGTCCTGAAGTAATCATGTGTCCATACCCTGATCACCATACTGCGCCTCTGCCCGCTGTTCTGGTACCAGCAGCTGCACTGGGTTGGAGTGGTGCCGTCGCTTTGTCAACTGTTGAGGCAGCTGGTTCATCTTCGCCTGACTACCAGAATAATATGTCCTAGACCTTTGAGAAATTAGGTTTCTAAGAACTGCCTAAAACTTCTACTTTATGGCTCCCTTGATCCGACCAAACGCGCCCATGACAGTCACAGAGCAACTCAGTCGAGGCACCCTCATCTGCGACAGATTGAGCCATATGTGTCGCTGCATGGGGACCAAAAACCCCATGGCGCTGTTCTGAGATTGGACACATTATAAGTCTCACCGACTTTGGAAACATTTCCCCTTTGATGTGCTGAGTTGTTTATGAAGGTCAAGGTAGAAATAGCTGACTGCAAGAAAATCTGACTGCTATAAACAATGACTGAGGTGACAAACGGAGGCAAATGAGGTCACTACTGTGTTATAATTTGTGTGTCCGTGTGTAAGAACTGGCACTATACTAGGTCCTAGTTAGAAAGATCATGGACCCTTGACCACAATATTATTATGAAAACAGAAAACAGCTGTCCTACAGTTCACCAGACGTGAGGAAGTACACATGGAAGGTGGGAACACCTTTTTTTAGTGCAGCATGGAAATGACAAGAACTTGGATTGGTCACAGCTAAATTCTTTCATTTTCCAGAGACGAAAGAAACCGTTTGAGCATGAAAATGAAAAGTTTCAACATTCAGTCAAAAAGACTCAGATGCTACCTTATTCATTACTTCATTGACCAACAGCCGACTACCATCCTTAAATAGACACTTTTACTCAATGTCAAATCCTCTGGATCAGTTAAAGTGACTGTGTATTGTGCACTCTTTGTGTTTTTTTTCACAGACTGATTTACTAATGTATGATTGAATACTGGTTCTAGTAACCTATAAAACTGGGCTGATGATGGTTGTTTAAGCCTAAGATTAATTAAGATAAATTGCCCCATTGAAAGTGCACCATTCCTTTGAGGATAAAATTGTTTAATTCTCTCTTGTCTCCTGATACAAGTTCATCTGGTTGACTAATATTCCACAGGCAATTACATTAATCACTTTGGAGTGGCTAAGGCTTCCATGCAAAAACTATGAGTAAAATAAAAATAAACTTCTACAGGAAGGGCCATGTATGGACAGCTAATAAACTACAACAGCTGGTGACCAAAAGTTCAGTACCAGCAGTAACAGCTCTCGTTGTTGGCTTGCTGGATTAGATGTAAATAACATTGTTAGGTAAACTATGAAGGTTTACCTACAGAACACATTAACCTTTTCAAAATAAAAAGTATGCCATAATGATTGAAATAAAACATTAAATGTTGCATGCTGCAAACAAACTAGCATGCTAGGATAGCCATGTAGCATATGGTTATAAAAAGTGATTAGGAGGACAACAGTGTAATGCTATTCATTCTTGCAGAATTTTATGAATTTTGACATTCATTTTAGAATTAATTTATTGACACTGAAGCAGTTTTGAGTTTGAAAAGAAAAACAAAAACTCTTAAAATAATAATGTTAAAAAGCATGTTAAAAGTATGTCTCCTCACGGTGGCCTATCAATAGGCCATATGCATATTGGACATTACAATATGTCAATATAATTTTCAAGACTAACTAAATCTCTAGTTTTTAGCCCTTGGTTGAACCCTTTGTCACTTAGTAAAAATGTAAAGGCCTAAGTAGACAAAATACAGCTATTGTATAGCAACTGAATGATCTCAACTAGACCACTCTTGACTGCATGTCCAAAGCATGGGTTGCGAGCTGATGCTGAGTTTGGAGCTCTACGAGACTGATTAGAGGATAAATGTTCCCTTCCAGCAGCCAGCAGTCTTTAGAATGCTGCAGGTGTGCTCACAGTTGCACAGTATCTCCAGGGCAGTTCATAAGGCCCCAAGCCACCCCTCTGGTCCCCTTCTTGCAACCCTAGCACCCCCAAGGAACTGCAAATGCTAACAAAATAATGCCATCATAAGACAAGGTGTAAGACAACTAGCGTGGCAGAATTCGGCAGTGTCCCTGCCTTAGATGTTCTGGAGATGTGTCATTTTCAGTTGCCTCAATCCACCTGAGCAGTGCTAAATGTCCCCTATTTGATGTGCATACCAAAGCAAAAACTGGCAAATGTTAAATGTGAGGGCCCTCTATGGCTTGGTAGGGGCCCTAAATAAAATAAAATAAAATAAAATAAAATAAAACAAGATATGATGAGATCTTGAATATTTGTTCTGAAATTTCTGCAAAGAGGTAGTCCAGGAAATACTTGGGTGTAATTTTAGTGGATCCAAGATATAAGTTACCAATGCTCGCTGTATGTTTCTAGCATTTCTTGTGTTCGTTTTTTTCCCTCTCTATAGTTTGTTTATACCCATACAACAACAGAACAAACAGGAAACACAAAATATGTTACCACTGACAGTGAAAATTATATTTTTGAAGTGGTGATTATATTGATAAAATGGACCACTGAATGTTGGCAGGGCCAGATCAAAGTCAGCAGAACATTCTGCTTAAAGTGTCTAATTAATAAAATTACAATTACGTGACCTCACAGTATTGCAACATTCTTCCTACACATGATATGTCAATTATGTACTATTAGTAATCATTAAAAAACTATTGGATTAAAAAAAAAAGAAAAAGAAAAAACAATGGAATTTGTAATGTTCAGCCACAATAGTAACCTGTGGAACAATGTATTAGACTGTTTTTCTAGTGATTTCAGCTAGAAATTCTTTGTTTTAGCTCAGTTCTATACATTTACATTACATTAGAATCTTAAACATATCTTCCCCCACTCCCACCTGGACAGATCCAATATCAAATATTAAAGGGCCCATAGAATGTCAAACTACATTTACCTTGTTATTGTTGAATTTAGGTAGCTTAAGGTATCCAATGGACCATAACTGTACTCATCCTGCTTGACCTGTCAGCTGCGTTTGATACGGTAAACCACAGTATTCTATTGTCTATACTGTCAAACATGGGCATCAAGGGTGATGCATACTGCTGGTTCGAATCCTACCTCACTGGGCGACTGTTCAAAGTGTCCTGGCTAGGACACACCTCTGCGCCTTACCACCTTGCTACTGGAGTACCCCAAGGATCTGTGTTGGGTCCCCTTCTTTTCTCCATCTATACCACTTCCTTGGGCCAAATCATCCGCCAGCACGGCTTCTCCTACCACTGCTATGCCGATGATACCCAGCTCTATCTGTCATTCTCACCCGATGACCCAACCATCCAAACGCGAATCTCGGATTGCCTCTCTGACATCTCTGCATGGATGCAAGACCATCATCTCCAGCTGAACCTCTCAAAAACCGAGCTGCTGGTCCTCCAAGCTAAACCAACCTTTCATCACAACATTTGCATCAACTCTGGCTCCTTGTCTCTTGCTCCCTCACGGGTAGCCAGGAACCTAGGTGTTATGATTGACGACCAGCTAACCTTCAATGACCATGTTGCTTCTGTTGCCCGGGCCTGCCGCTTTGCACTATTCAATATCAAAAAGATCAGACCATACCTAACTCAACAAGCCTCCCAATTGCTGGTTCAAACTATGGTCCTCTCACGCCTTGACTACTGCAATGCCCTTCTGGCAGGACTTCCTGCCTGTGCCGTCAAGCCACTTCAGATGATCCAAAATGCTGCGGCGCGTCTCATCTTCAATCAGCCGAAGAGGACGCATGTCACCCCTCTGCTAATCGAGCTCCACTGGTTGCCTCTGGCGGCTCGCATCAAATTCAAATCACTGATGCTGACTTACAAAGTGCTTAGAGGATGTGCCCCTTTTTATCTAAGCACTCTCATAAAAGCTCAGGCTACCCCCCGACAACTCCGGTCCTCCAATGACTGTCGACTGGCAGTCCCAGCACCTCGCCCAAGGCAATCCAGACTCTTCTCATGTGTCGTCCCACGCTGGTGGAATGACCTACCAAAAACAATCAGAACAGGGCCATCTCTGGAGGCCTTCAAAAAGCTCTTAAAGACCCAGCTATTCAGAGAACATCTTCTATCCTAGCACTAAAATGAACTGAAGCACTATCCCCTAGCACTATGCTCCTTAAGGTTTCTGCTATGTAGCTTGATTGTTATCCTCGTTTTGTAAGTCGCTTTGGATAAAAGCGTCTGCTAAATGCATAAATGTAAATGTAAATGTAAATAACAAAACTTCAACCGCCGTCTACCGCCTCGTTCTACATGTAAATTTCAAGCTAGAAATGGCCGGGCTGAAACAGGCCAATCTGAAACGAGGTGCTTCTTGACGTCTAAGATACACCGCTAAGATACACCTCCTATAGCATGAAATTTGCAGGGAATTACGAATATTTTTGTTCTAAGCCTTTTAAATAAACCTGTAAACAACGTGCTAGCAGTGCACAAATTTGCATACACTATTATTGAGGCTCAAAGAACAATTTATGATGGTCAAAAAATGTGTTCTATGGTTCCACAGTGGTGGGGTGGGTACAATGACGTGATGAAGGGTGGATATGGTGTGTGTGAGGAGTGTAAAACATTATGCATAAAATGCAGTATGTATGGTTGATTAAGGGTATGGTGGTGAAGGCGAGTCAGTATCACACTCTTAAAACTACCATATGTGTTTTAGCTATCAGAACCTAAATTTCCATATGTAGCAATATTGGTTTAAGCAGCAAATAGAACGCCACTGTGTTTGTGTACTAGGGAAAAAATGCACTTCAAGATGTAAATGTAACACCAAACACAATAAATATTATTTCCCCTTTACTTTTTATCTCTCCTTTGAAATAAAGGCATGAAAAAGTGAAACTGCTTCATTCAAAAGAGCAAGAAATGTTACAGGATGCTATATGAACGGCTCCATAAATAACTGTAATTTCAGGTTAGACACAATTAAGTACAGTATAATTAAGTATAATTTCACTAAGAAGTAAGTTACAATAAGGTTACATTTTGAATTTAAAATATGCTACTTCAAAAAAGCTATCAAGAACAAACTAGTAACAGGGCTTTTTTTTCTCGAGATATTATTGTCAACTATAACTTTGAAACACAGATATTTTGGTAGGATACCGTGACACTTTCAGGAGTCAAAACATGACATAGATGAACAAAGATGTAAAAGAAAAATAAATAAAAATGAAAAGAAGTTGAATGAGAGGGAACACTTGTCCTTGTTATTGCTGAGGGTTATTTGTGAAACAGTGACTGCTGGTTTGCACGCTGGAGCTCTAAAGTAAATGGCTCAGAAAGTGTTCCAGAGCATTTTAAGGGGCTTTTCTGGTGGCGCTGAGAGGCCCCATGGGGAGACATCACACCTGCTGCTTCCTGTGACATGCACCATGCATGCTGCAGACACAACCACGGTTATAATTTAGACACTGGCTGTTGTCAGCATGCACAGTGAACACATTTAACTCATGTGCACTTCGAAATTATTTCATGGTGAAGATACATCAAGTACATCAAAACAGATATATGATAAGCCATTTCAAAGCCTAATATACTCTATGCAATTGAATTTTGCGTTGTAGTGTGTAGTATTTCATGTAAAAGGAAGCACACTGTTGGATATGCTTTCCTGGACAATATGTTTTTTTATCTTAATAAGTCAAACATAGTGCAATCACTGTTTGTCATTGTGTGTGTGTGTGTGTGTGTGTGTGTGTGTGGGGGGGGGGGGGGGGGGGGGGGGTGCAGAAAGATAGAAAGAAAGGGAGAGAAAGATATGTCCCTTATCCTTATATAGCCCCTGCCACCCATTTCAAAAGACATTTTACAGAGGAGAAAAAGCTCTGGTGACCCAGTGCAAAATCTTGAGCTTGTAAGAATGGTTGTCATTTTGTCAATTTTATAACAGCCCAATCTAACTTCCTGCTCATTCATACAAAGCCACTCAGAAACACTACACCATGTAAGAGGATGTCTACTCAGGTCACTTGAAAACAATTACTCTTGCACTGTGTGAATGAGTATGTCGTTTTCCCTGGGGAGAAAAATAGGACATAAAAAGATAGCTTTGCATAACCACATCTGTAGAGCTGTTGCCACAGAAACAAATGGAAAAGAGCTTGGAATTGAGAAAAGTGTTCCATTTAAAAATAAATAAATAAATAGAAAATACAAACATATTTTGTAGTACTATAGTACCACAGTGTATATAAAACCATAACATTGTGAACAAGCCACTTCTTGTAATGTAATTTAAGGGCATTGTATTACAGACAAAATAACACAAAACTGTATATCTGTATGCACCAAAGTGTCAGCCACATTTTTCCATTTCCGTGAGTGCTGCAAGCAGGCTGAGGTGGGATGTATGTGTCTCTGAGTGATCCTCCCTTCTCAACCTCTCTTTGACTTCACTCTATCCTTCAGGCCAAAGGCAACCCTGTGGTGAAGAGAGGGATTGGGAAGCGGAGGAGGTGAGCAGAGGGGAGAGGGGTTCTAAGAGCCCTAAGAGAGAAAGAGAGAGAGAGGAAGGCACCTGGGCGGGGTGTGAGGATTGTAAAAGCTGGCTGATTTTTTTTTTCAACCCTTGAGCAATCACCATGACTTACCAAACAACTGCATGGACATTGAGTGATTGTTGCACTGTTGAGCTAGCCTGGTGAGTTGTCATCAGACATAAGTCAGACTATCGTAGTTCAATGATGGAAGCCCCACCACACACACACACACACACACACACACACACACACACACACA
>JAGFZM010000061.1:154818-171473 GCA_017657215.1 Limnothrissa miodon
TGTGTGTGTGTGTGTGTGTGTGTGTGTGTGTGTGTGTGTGTGTGTGCGCATATGTGAAAGGCCGGGCAGTGACAAGTTAAAAATGACATCTAGAGACTTAAGAATGAACCCACTGAAGGTTTCAGTAAAGTGAACAGCAAGCTAAGGGCTTAACACCTATCTGAATGCATGCACCATCACCCTCAACTGTGTCCACAGCGCCCCTCAGAGGCAGCGCATGAGTCAGCAGGGACCTTGGCAAAGTGGGCCAGGGCCACGGCCCGCACAAACAGGGAGGAAAAATTAGACCTTGCATCTCTGTAAGTGGAGCTGACAGGTTTGAGATGTTTGAAATCAGGAACAGATCATGTAGCAGAGAAAAGGGGGAAAGGTTGCTCTGAGAAGTGCACTGCAGGTGTGACGCCAGGAACACAAAATGACAAGAGAAGGCTAAATCGAGAGAAGGACAAATGAGACGGAGACAGAGAGAGTGAGAGAGAGAGGGAGAGAGAAAGTGAGAGAGGAAAAGAGAGAGAGAAGGATGGAGCAAGAAAAGAAGAAAATATTCTGTGAGGAAGAGAGGGTGATGGAGAGAAAAAAGGTAGAGGGCAAAAGAGGTCCAAATACCCTGAAGAGCATGAAATCTAAAACATCAGCAAGCAAATGTCAAGTGGTCCGGAGACAGAGAGTCATTTGGCTCTTCATGGCTTGTCTCCATAAAATTAATCTAAATGCCAAAGAGAGAAAGAGAAAGACCGTGAAAGACAGAGCGAGAGGATGTAAGTGTGTATATGTGTGCATGTGTGGGGAAAAGGGGGTAGGGGGTGTTGTCGGGCACCATCAAAGCACCAGCCATGGGGTTATCTCCAGCACTCAGACTCACACGCAGCTGAGGGGATAAAAAAAAAATTACTCAATACCCATTCGACCCATAACGAGACTCTTAGTTCCTATGTGTTCCTATGAGTTGCAGAGGTCTGAAGCGCCAGGAAAGAGATCAAAGTGGTGTGTAATTAGCATGTCCTCCGCACAGAACAGATCTCCATCTGATAAGGAAGAGGGGATTACTTTAATTTAGTGAATTGTAGGTGAACTTGGCCAGTCAGTGAAACATGGCACAGCTCCACCTCAGCTGCTAATCATGTTGGGGGTAAGTATGTACTACGAGTCATTATTGCACTGTTGTCAAATTTGACTCAGCCATAAACACATTGCTCTATATGCTGTGTGTCATGGATTCACGAGAATTAGATGCATGGCTGTGTCTTTGTTGTGGCCAACCCCCCACCCCCTCCACCCGACCTATTATTTTCCTTTTTGTCTGCTTCATCACATGCACCAAGTCAACAAAGACCTTCAAAGAAAGATCCCTTCCCTCGTCTTTGTCTTCAGTGACATGGCGGTTTTCTTCTCTCATCATGCCACATGAATTTGTCACATGCACAGTGCCATGCGCGCCAAATCCATTTTAGTGATTTGAGGCCTCTGCAACACACCAGTCGTTGATGGATCCTGAATAGCACCAGCAGGTAAAGTGCAACAGTAGCTGTGAAGCCAATTAGCTAATTACAGTAAAAAGTTAATTGCCGATTGCTAACTTAATTACAAATTGCTGTGTAATTGCTTTTTGTCTATTCAACAACTTCCTTCCTTATTCTCTTTATGTAATAGAGGGTGTCAGAGGCCTCTGTGGCTGGAATGTGCTGATAGTCTTTAATGATGTATATTCACTCCGTATGACACAAGCAAAGCTCAACCATAAACACATCATCACTCATCCACATGTTATTATACTACTTGCATGTATGGACTAATTGTCTAATTCACCTTATTTAGTACATGAACAAGGGAGCTGACATGATAGTTTGTCTTGAAATGTCTGGTCATGAGAATGCATCAGGGATGTTAGTTGTTTTAATTGTGTGATCTTTTTATAAAGACATTTGTAGAATATATTGCCAGAACAACATGGATGTGTTCAGCAGTAACACCATTCCATTGTTCTGTGGTTGTCAAATGTCATGAAAATAGAATGTGTATAATGGCAGGTTTCTACACAAATACTCCACAGCAGACAGCACACCCTACTGATGTAAGATGCCATGTATAGTATAGAAACAGAGAATTTCACAGTGTCTGGTCCAGCTCCAACAGTTATAGAACTTATATCCTGTTTATTTGAAGCATCTTTTTGGTACTCGTATACTAAACTGTTGTGCTTGTGACAACTCAATAACCACAGAAGAAGCTTTTGACAAACTGAGTGTGTGTGTGTGTATGTGTGTGTGTGTGTGTGTGTGTGTATATGTGTGTGTGTGTGTGTGAGCAAATGTGTGAGAATGGGATGTTGGTGAGAGATTTAACTTACAATGATGTCCAGACTATCTCACACTGTTCACCCTCCTGTTGGCCCATTATCTAAGAACTGAAAGCTTCAAAGCAGTGGCCATAGCACACAGAGCAGCAAACAGAAAGTTCATAGTCCACCACTTCGTAGTAGACAAACCACTGTAATACTCCACTTTGTATAAATAGCTAAGCTATCTTCCTAGCTTAGAAGTACACAACATAAAAAAACAAATATCATATAAAACCTGAACTTATCTTCAATTACAACACACACCCACATCCCCTTCGGACACACTACTAAATATGACAGCACATATCTACCACGCACACACACACGGTAAAATCTCAAATAATGTGAAGGGTTACTCACAGTTTAGGAGTCACATGTGGATGATATTCTCCCTCCTGCAAAAAAAAAAGAAAAAAGTGAATTACTAAAATATGAAGTAATAGTTGTTGTTGATTTAGACCATGTCATCTCTCTAACCCAGCCATCCTTAGACACATATTTGTAGTAACAAACTGGGAGAAAAACGTAACGGTACAGTAGGTAGGTCAGTCATTAAACAGAAATTCAATGCTGGGTCAATGTGTCCACAGACACCCATCTCTTTCTTGGTCATGTTATCAAATCTATCAATCAGTAAACCTGCAGGGGCACGATTATAGAATGAAAAATTTGGTGCATTTCAACACAAGCTAAATGGCAACACACACCATATGTATGCAATTTAATTTGATTAATTTGATTATTCTGCTGACTGTCTTTCTTCTCATTGTCTAGTCTGTGAAATTAGACAGCTAGCATCAAAATTTCTTAGAGCAGAAGCTCGATACAGAGAGTTACGTACCACGTACCACTCTGCATGACAGCCTGCTACTCTGTCTACATGTTCAAAATCTGGATAGGTGCATCATATTTGCTCAACAGAAGAAAAATGTTTTTAAAATAAATATGAACCATCACCCAGGTTATAACAAATAAGACCAACTTTAAGGGTGGCCCCAGTTCATCAACACAGTTGAAATATTTAAACAAATAATAACATAGCAATGTCAAATGTTATTAGTTGGAAAGTCCCAGAAATGGCTACTATGGTTAAGATAATGATGCTGGTGCTGATGATGATAGTGATGAAGATACTGAATATGATGATGACACTATGTGTAGAAATTAGGATGATATTAGTAAGCCTGTGATTAGTTAGCGTCTGCAGAGGCAGCTGAGCTCCATCAATGACCATGTGACTGGAGCAGCACTTGAAATAACCCTAAAATTGCCTAGGAGTGGGGCCATGACGGAGATGAGCTGAATGAAACAGAATGGCAGCCAGACTGGGCAAGAGAGCAGACAGAAAGAAACCAGCTGGAAGTGGAGAGGGAACATAATGAAGGATATACACCACAGAAAAGAAGGTCACAGATGATAGAAAATAGTGGTATTAAGGAAGTTTACAAAAATACAGTGTTGAGGAGGCAGAATTGAGCACACATGCTCCACAGCAGGAGACACCAGTTAGCATTGAGCATTTTCATTCAGTTGCACACAATACGGGATCAACAAAGTACATGCACTACAGAATGTCTCACAATTGGATGTGATAGCTGCTGTTCTGCTGTTTACACTGCAAGATACACAACATACATTGTATGCCTGCTCAAGTATCATTGCAGATCAGACACAAATGTGACTTGATTAAAAACTTTTATCTGATCTAACTGTAACTGGGTCATTTTTTAAATCATTCTCATATGCAAAGGTGGTGTAGTCTGTATTTAAAGAGTATGAGGCCTACCTTGAATGGCATGCAGTGTCTCTAAAGGCTGACTATAGCTAACATTTTACTTAATTAAACTGTGACTAGGTGAAGGCACACTGGGACTAATTGCTTTCATATTGTCTCAAGCTGGGCAAAACTGGTGCCTTCTCCGAACTCAAGTCTCAGATTTTTGGCCAAACTGAGTCTTTGGACCAGTTGTTGCTAACTGGTGCTAGAGGCATCAACAAAGGCAATATTTGAGCCTGGGTTTCAGGACCCAAGCACCCAGCAGCAAGACAGAACACTAGCATTACCACAGCACCAAAGTCAAAAAAGTCACAATATAAAGTAGTTGAGTATTTTCAACCATCCGTGCTTCATGTTTACTTTTAGCTTGGAAAATGCACTGGAAAATAACACTTGTTTTCATTAAGTCACTTCACACTAAAATCTGGGTGTTGCATGTGTGACTTTTGCATTTTAACCTGTTTAGATTGCAAAATAAAGGCATGGTGGAAGCTTCACCTGCTAAAAAAATCAGACCAGGTGAAATGGCTGGTGAGGGGTGAGAGCCTTATAGAAGCTAGGCTCTTATTTTACACTATACTGTAGGCAGTCACCAAGGAAACTGCGCCCAGAAGTCAAACAGCTACGACTGGAAACTAGAAAATCCCACTCTCCACTGACCTAATTGAATTTGGGGCTTCAGTGATTAGGAGCCATTTGAGGTATTATTGGATGAGTATTTTAATCAACCCTGGGCTCCATTTTTCACAATGAACCTGCTTACCATCTTCAGTGTTTTTTTGTTTTTTTAAGAACGAGGAATGAATTAAAAAAGGATGCAGCCAATGACAGTGACAGAGTGGCATAGGCAAATTATAATTATTATTTTAACATCCAGTGCAAAAATAGACATGTCTTCTGTGCCAAAAACATGTATTTTGTGAAGATTCTTTCAGTAAACTGCTGATATATATCCTTTGTTAATTTTAGGTGTGCATATAAAAATCTTTACGGAGATTCTTTTAGGTGATTCTTTGGAAATTCTTTTAGGTGTTTATTTTTTCTTTTTAACTGCATATCTTGTTGACTACAGCTCTACTTTCATTACAGTTTTACCGCTTAATCACTGCATAAAGAGGAAAGTATGTTATTTTGTAATTTAAAGTAACATATTTTCCCACCATGGATTTAAACTGTTTTTAATGCATTGTGGAAAAAGTGCACTTTTTTATAGTACCTTTAAATTTTCTTCCTGCTACTTCCACCTACCCTTAAAGTTATGTTCTTACTGGGTCACAAAGTAAAATTTTACAAAATATACATACTTTTTAATACAAAACGTGAAATGAAACACTTCCAAATGATAGAAATAAGTAATTTAGCAAACAAATGACCTTAATCATGTTAATGATGAAATAAATACAGGAATTCAAAACAGCATCCCAGTATAAATTTAATTTGACCATTTTCCTGTTTTACTTACTTATTCGGGTCCTTTTTTTTTGCTTTTAGTTGATGTTGTATACATTCTGTCCTACTCTGTTTTGTTTTCTATTTATTTGTTTACCTCCAAAACTCAGTAGAGTTCATCCTAAAAAAGAAACAGTTCCCTATACACTTTCAGTTGAGCAGGAATATGGGCATGAGCTGCGAATGGATTCCTGAAGTGAGGTATCTAGTGGTGGTTGCTTATGAGCCTGGACTATCATAACGAGCTACTGTAGGTGACTGGCCAACTGAACTGCAAAGCCTATGGTGATGACAGGGCACTGACTGCACCTGACATCACACTTTGGAACTGGTTGACATCGAGGATGACAACTACTACTGGATTCTCATCTTCATTCCTGTGAGCAACTGCATGCCAGGAACCTGTATACTCCTCTTGGTTAAGTTAACACTTTTTTGGCACACATAGGCTACCCATTTAGACTTAAGGATACAGTGTGTCAAAGCGACAAAACAGATCTGCATTTTAAACTTTTGAATTTTAGATTTTTTGAGTTCTTGACAATTTGAGTTTATTACCTTATTGCCTATTATTGACATTTGGTAAAATATATGACAATAACCGTTTATAAATTGTCATGACTGTAAAATAAAAGTAAAGTAAAATCATATTTTACTTATTTTCTGTGAAGGTGCATGATTGATTTTCATGAGAGGTTTTGTGTTAACGTATGCAATGATCATGCAATGACTAGGCATATACTATAATAGGACAATTTAAAAAGACAAGGTCCATTATACATGTATTACATAATTCACACACACACACACACACATACAAATACTCAGGGTAACTACCCTAGTCAAATCAGAGTAGTAGTAATAATAATAATAATAATAATAATAATAATATTAATGGCTTCCTGTCATTGTGGCAAAAAAATATCAACAAAAGTACAAAAGCATTGCCATTGAATCCAGCGTTGTGTGTGCAAACTGATTAAGATTTTAGAAAAATTTTGTTAAACAAAGAATCAGAAAACACTACTTGCTGTCACTTCAGCTGTGTCGGCTGACATATCATAATGTCCTATTAGTAAAGGCATATCAAAATGTAAATAATGAGGAAACTTTACAAGCATTAAGACATTAGTGTGAAATAGATATATGACAAGGAGAGAAAGAGGGACAGAGAGAAAGGGAGTAAACAGTAAAGGTCAATAATAAATCATTATCTGTAAATTGTATGTACTGTGACTACCATGACATCTCGCTGCAGAAGACCATACCAAATTGAGCTGGCCTTTAACCCCTCTCATTGGTTATGGTCCCACCCTGGCTTAGAGTGAAGTGAAAGGAATATGACTCAGGTCTGCTCGTTAACAACAACAGGTTCCATGGCTAATGGCAGAAGCGTCACAGCATTTAGAACTATAAAACAGGAAAGGGGGAAATTAACATTATTGTGTGGTAGGATAAAATTGATCACAAAATAGATTTTGCAGCCTTTTGTACTGTTAAGGTCAAATTAACCCTGGTGATTATTCTTGCATTGAAAAATACAAATGTTAAATAAAATATCATATGATTTGTGTTATAAAGTGTTCTCTGGGAGACGGCATTTAAAAATGTATCGTGTATAAGGCACTTTTTAACAGAGATTTCATAAAAATTCACAATAGCTAAAATTATGTTTATGTTTAAGATATACCTTCAGGGTCTCTAATCAATTCAGTTTGAAGACCAGAGGACTCAAGTGTGTCTAAAATCTATGTAGGCCTCTTTGCATAGGAGTAATGATATACATGTATCTGCCTCTAAGTAGTAGAAGAACGATACGGATACTAACGTATCCTCGGTTCTCTGAGTGAGAAGCCGAAACGTACGAATGGATGATGCCTATCATCACCTACTTTTTCTGAAGTCAATTTTAACCAACCCTTTGAAAAAAGGGCAGTAAGCGCTCTGACGGGCGCAGGCAACTACTTAGACAGCCCTGTGTGACGTCAGAAAGTCTATATATTGACTGCGCTTACGCTTCAGGTCCTCTTTGCCAAGCTCGCCAGCGTCGGCGACTTGAGGCCCGAAGCGTACGTTTCGGCTTCTCACTCAGAGAACCGAGGATATGTTAGTATCCGTAACGTTCTCTTTCGTTTTGAAGCTGAAACGTCCGAATGGATCACTACAACCAAGCCTCAAGAGCCCTAAACCGAGGAGCCCGAGGTGGGAAGACCCATGGGACCGCCGCCGGGCCCAGAGAGAACACTCTCTGCTACCCCCGGCCTGGTGACGTCCAACGTGTAAAAACGCGCGAAGGTGTTGCCTGAGGCCCACGAAGCGCTCAGACAGATATCCTGCATAGGGACGCCTTTCCAGAAGGCCCAAGAAGCCGCCACTCCACGGATGGAGTGCGCCCTGACATGAGCAGGCGGAGGAACACCCGCCGCCTCATATGCCAGACGTATGGCCTCAGTAAGCCGTATGCAGTATGCGACATGCGTTGGGTAGACAAGGCCTGACCCTTGGCACGCTCGCCATGGCAGACGAACAACTGGTTCGTCTTCCTGATGCTCTGTGTACGCGTCAAATAGGCACGAAGCGCTCTGACCGGGCACAGAGTGACGGGCACAGAACCTCCCGTCTCAGGAAGGGCTGAGAGCTCAATGACCCTCGAACGAGGATCAGTAGACAGCACTTTAGGGCGAGAAAAGGGATTTGGTCGCAGCGTTACCCGCGCGTCATCTTGCGTGAATTCAAGACAGTCAGGACTGACTGATAGAGCAGTCAGATCGCTAACGCGCTTCACCGAGACCAGAGCGAGCAGAAGCGCAGTCTTAAGGGAAAGCATCTTTAGACTGGCACTCGACAGAGGGTCAAAGGGCGTAAGAGCCAGTCCGCGTAGGACAGTGGCCAGGTCCCAAGTAGGGACCGAACGTGTGGAAGAGGGGCGAAGCCGCCTGACGCCTTTCATGAAGCGCGACGCAAGGGGGTGAGCGCCTGGGGAAACGCCAGCATAGCCAACATGGCATGCTGAAATAGCTGCGAGGTACACCTTCAGAGTAGAGGGTGTACGACCCTGATCAAACAGGTGTTGCAGAAAAGCAAGCACCTCGCCAATAGGGCAGACTAGAGGATCACAGCCTCTGTCTCTGCACCACGTGCTGAACACGCGCCACTTTAGTGTATACAACGACTTAGTGGACGTAGCTCTAGCAGCCTGAACAGTCTCTATAACTGCGTCTGACAGGCCGCTCTCTAGGAGACGTGCCCGTTCAGGGGCCAAGCCGTCAGTCTCCACGCTTCCGGCTTGGGGTGCCACAGCGACCCGTGAGCCTGAGATAGGAGATCCCTCCTCAGAGGGAGGGTCCAAGGCTGGCCGTCCAGCAGTGAGACCAGACCTGAGAACCAGTTCTGAGATGGCCAATTGGGGGCGATCAGAATCACCCTGTGAGCCCCCGCTCTGATCCTGTCCAACACCTGACGCATCAGAGGAAGAGGGGGGGAAAGCGTAGAGTAGACCTCGCGGCCACGGATGTGCCAGCGCGTCCGACCCTAGCGGCGCATCTCGCTCCAGCGAAAACCACGCTGGACAGTGAGCGTTCTCGCTCGAGGCGAAAAGATCGACTCGTGCCCGCCCGAAGCGGGACCAGAGGCTGTGCACTACGGCTGGGCAGAGGCGCCAGTCGGTTGCACGCGGAACACCCCTGGAGAGGAAGTCCGCGCCTGTGTTGCGCACACCGGGCAAGTGCGACGCCCTGATCGACAGGAAGTGGCGGGAGGCCCAGGTGAGCAGCTTGTACGCCAGGCGAAACAGGTCCGGAGAGCGCGTGCCGCCCTGGCGATTGATATAAGCCACAACAGTGGTGTTTTCCGTACGCACCAGAATGTGTTCTCCTCCGAGAAGAGTGAGAAACTCTTTCAAAGCACAAAAGACAGCTAGGAGCTCAAACACATTGACGTGTAGCCTCCTGGAGGCTGCGCCCCATGTCCCTCTGGCGGGGCGACCACAGCAAACGGCGCCCCAGCCGCTCTTGGACGCATCGGTGGTCACCGTCATGCGTCTGGCTACAGCGCCAAACGCGCCACCTCTGGTGAAGGACGACGGCCTGCGCCAATGCACGAGGGCTAGCCATATGCGTCTGGATACTAAGATCCGACGGGCGGGGTTCGACCTGGAGGACACACCTAGTTCCGCTAAGGCGAGCTGCAGCGGGCGTAAGTGTAAAAGGCCGAGTGGGACAGCGCCACCCGCGGGGCACAGGAGGCCTGTCAGTCTGAGACACAGCCTGGCCGAAACGCAGGCACCTAGTCTGAAGTGGCATAGACACGCCCTGACGTCCTGTAGTCTCTTCGAAGTGAGCGTCGCTCTCATTGAGCGTGAGTCCAGTCTCACGCCCAAGAACTCGACCTCCTGAGAGGGAGAGAGCATGCACTTGCTTAGGTTTGCTAGGAAGCCCAGATCGTGCAGGTGACGCAAAACAATGTGAACCTGTGACGTTAGGAGCTGTCTGGAACCCGCTAGCAGAATCCAGTCGTCCAAGTAATTGAGGAGTCTGATACCCTGAGCGCGTAGAGGAGCGATCGCCGCCTCCACACACTTGGTGAAGCACCGAGGTGCCAGAGACAGACCGAAAGGAAGGGCTGTGTACTCGTAAGCTCTGCCCTCAAAGGCAAAGCGTAGAAAACGCCTGTGCCTCGGGACTATACCTGAACTGCAGTTGATAGCCTTTCAACACTGTTGAAAGAACCCAACGCGACGTTGTGCACATCGCCCAATTCTGCCTGAGCAGAGAGGCGGAATGAGGAGGCAGCAAGGACAAACGAAGTGCTATGCTGCCCCCGAGTGGCACTAAGGGAGCCGAGGTCAATGACTGAGGCTGTCTGCGAAGCTGAAGAGCGTTCGATTGACAGGGTAGAGACCCGACGTAACGTGGGGGCTGAGGGCAAGCCAACCGTGTGTGAGACCCCTGGGCGCTCACGCGTAGTTGGCGAGCCGCGCACATCACTTGCGTCGGCCAGTGGGGCGGTCGACCTGGAGCGCGCGTCAGCGATGTCCGTGGTCGGTGAGCTGCGCACTTCACCCGCGATGCCCCGTGGGGCGGCCGACCTGGAGCGCGCGTCAGCGACGTCCTTGAAGAGGGGGGAGAAGTTTACCGTCCGCCCGATGGCAGAAGTGTCAGACTGAGCAGACAGCTCTGCCCGTACCTGGGCGATAAATCGGCCAACAGAAGCGGCGAGAGAGGCTTGGGAGGACTTCTCGACCGTGAACGACTCCGACGCGTCGCACGCCCACTGCTCGGAGGCGAGTGAGACAGAGGACACGGGGGCCATGGCGTTAGTAGAGGCCTCGGCGCCACCTGGGCGCCGTCGACGCGTGACGTCACGCAAGGCGCATAGCGCACGGCGTGCGTAAGTTGAATGTGCGGTGGAGACCGAATCGGTGCCCCAGTGCGACAGCGCTGACAGAACAGAGAGCGTCCTCCGGCCGGGGGCGGGGCTCATTGTCAAACATTGCCCCAGAGGGGCGAGAGTGTGTGTGCGGGGTGCTTGTGAACAAGGCAAACTCAGCGTCCCCTGAGGGGGTGAGATCAGAGAGGACCGCCGAAGCGGGGGGTAACGCTCCGAGCTGGGGACTGCAGAGCGGGGACCCGTGCCTTTTGGAGCACACAGAGGCATAGCAGTCAATGGATAGGGGTCGAATGACATGCTCTGCCGCACACATGCGATCGTATCAGGATCGCTGTGGCCTCTTGCGCCGTTCCTGGCTGGTTGGACGCGTGGCAGGGGCCGCGCATCCGCGTGAGCGAGAGCGCTGCCAAGGAGGTTGTGACCCGGTAGCCGGCGGTGGCGCGGCTTTGGGTGCGTCCGTCTTTTTCTTCTGCTGCGTCCGTTGAGGCGCGCGAGCACGCGTCTGAGGCCTAGCCGAAGTGGCTGGTTGAGGCGGGGCACACTTAGGAAGCACGGGTTGCAGGGCCTGAGCCGCCGACTTCGTCTTCTCTAAGCGATCGCGCTGGAGTTCCAGCGTCTGGCCAAACAGAGCATCAGCGGAGATGGAAGCGTTCATCAGATGTCTCTTCTCCTTCTCTGGCATGGACGAGAGATTCAGCCAGAGGTGCCTGTCGATGACGACCAAAGAGCCAAGGGAGCGCCCGTCGGCTTTAATGGCCGCCCTGATGGCCAGCGAGGTGAGAGCGGTAGCTCTGCGCAGCTGATGGAGGGTAAGGTCCGACGGCTGCGCTGAGAGATCCGCCACCAGTTCCTCTGACAGAGAGGAGAGGAGAAAGGCGGTATTCAACGCCCTTATTGCCTGGCCTGTACAAATAAAGGCCTTTGAAACGAGCTTCTCCGTGCGCTGGCACGGCTTAGAGGGAAGCTCAGGAGGCGATGTCCAGGTGGTGGCAGAAGATGGTGCTAGACAACCAGCGACCGCATCCTCAACGCGAGGGAGCTGCATGAGGCCGTTGGCGCCCGCTCCGTCCATCGCGTAGAATGCCGCGTGACCTTAAATAGGGGCAGTGGCGGCGAAGGGGGCCTCCCAAGAGGCCTGCGCATCCGCCACGACAGTGGGGGTCGAAACGCCCTCCCGTACAGCACTGAGGCGGGGGCAGGCCCAGCCTGCTAGCCGCCTGTGTAGCCAAGGAAGCTAGCTAAGAAGCTAACTGGGCGGCGTGGGTCTTCTGGACCAGTGGCAAATCTTCCATGGTGGCGCATCCCTTCGCGGAGAGGAAGGAAGCGAGCTCCTCCTCGTCCACAGCCTCGATAACCGGGTCGTCAGAATCATCGACCTGGAGCGGCGAAGTAGCCGCACGGGCAAAGGCAGCGCAGATGGAGCTAGCAGGGCTAGCCAGGTGGGCCGCGGTTAGCTGACTAGCTGGTAGCTGACTAGCCGCTGAGAAGCTAACCGATGGCCGAGTAGCCACTGAAGACCGGCCGATTAGCCCATCCGGGTGCGAGGACGCCGGGGGAAAATCGATACACTGGCGGGCGGGGAGAGCACTGACGCCAACGGGGGTAGAAGCCGCCCCTGGACTACCAGTGGAACCCACGAAAAATGCCGCTCTGTTGGCAATAGCCGCAGGGGAGAGGCGTTCGCAAGCCGAGCAGAGATTTGACTGCGAGAAGGCTAGCATAGCATGCTCACTCCCCATGCAGATGAAACACACAGCATGGCGGTCGGAGACAACGACGAGTAGCCATCTTGCGTCTCGAGGTACCAGAAGTTAGGGACCGGCGTGAGCACTTGGAGCAAGACGGAAATCCCTCGGAGAGCTTGAAAAAAGCTTTTGTGGTGGGCTTTCAAAAAAGCCGTTGGTTTTAGAAATATTTGCAAAAGCAAACGAAAAGCGACTCAGAAACACACGCAGTAGGCGAGGTGAAAGAGGCAAAGAGGACCTGAAGCGTAAGCGCAGTCAATATATAGACTTTCTGACGTCACGCAGGGCTGTCTAAGTAGTTGCCTGCGCGCGTCAGAGCGCTTACTGCCCTTTTTTCAAAGGGTTGGTTAAAATTGACTTCAGAAAAAGTAGGAGATGATAGGCATCATCCATTCGTACGTTTCGGCTTCGAAACGAAAGAGAACTGAGCCGGGCTTTGACAAAACTACGCTAGTTCATGGGGTTCAATTGAAAGTTTCAGCATACAAGTAACAGTCAATCAAATATGAGCTATTTTTTTCTCACCCAATATATAGCACTACACCACACATTTGTCAGTGAGGGCTTGTCAAATGCATCTTTTTAATCCCATGCACATCTAAAAGTTTTGTCAAGTGGGGCACTGCAGTTTAGTATTTCTGACATTTTTTGTCAACTGCTGACAGTAAACCACACATCGGGGCTTTAGATTGCTTGTTTGATGCAGCTCCTTGAGCTCTAGGCACCACTTAAGTTTGTTTGGGTGGAGAAGGTAGGGATGTTTCTATGTCCAGTGAATTATTGCTAACAAAAAATACTATGCAATAAAACTCATCTCAACTCTATTGGATCTATTTGCCCTGTAAGATATACAATGCCTGGTGCTTCTGATTCCTGGGGACAAATAGAAGAGAAAATGGAACCCCCATATATGTACATATGACTACTGTATATGCTGGTCATACTGGTCATCTATATGCTGGAAGTCACAGCTGAATTATAGGCTAGGTCTGCATGAAAACAGTACTCTGGAGAAAATTTAGTTATGGTTTCCGTTGTTTCCATTTGGAAAAAAAATGAGGGTGGGGGGCAAGCTGTGCCAGATATATTGTCCAATGCCAAAGCCTTTTTAGGTGCTTTATTAACTCTTGTGTGTGTGTTTGTGTGTGTGTGTGCATGTGTGTCTATATGTGTATGTTTGGGTGGTACATGGTGGGTATATACATGTAGCAAGATCTCTGTAAAAGCTTCAGGGTTTACAGTAACCCTACGACCTTTAAAAGGAACTCTATGGGGCGGGCACAGCGAAGCCCAGAGATATGCTGGGATTACTCTCCTTTATTATTAATATCACACATAACCAGGCCCTTCTTCCAGCATAAGCAGCCTCTGGCATGAATCTTCCAGCAAAAGCTTTCTTAATCAATTCCAATAGTAATATAAAAGAGTGTACAACAATTTATATATTCAACAAACCATCCAACACATTGCACTGGCACAATGAAAAATGTAATTTAATATATTTATTTGTTTTGCATCAAGCTGTTGCACACTAATTGGATGTGTGTCAGTTTATGTAAATATTCTGAAATGTAATACTGCGCCAATAGACCTCATTACATGTCATCACAACTGCCACCTGAGGTTTCCCAGGTGGACGAGAAGTGTCAATGTGTGTATGTGTGTACAGTATGTATGTGTGTATGTCTCGGATCCCTACGGCAGTGAAGAAAGGCCAGTGGACAAAGAACTGTGATTATGACATAAACAAAACTCATACGGTGTGTGTGTGTGTGTGTGTGTGTGTGTGTGTGTTTGTGAGTGTGTGTTTCTCTTGCAGAGACAGCCGCAGACCCTGTATTGTTGGGCTGTCCGTGGACTCCCGTTCCAGAGTGCTATCTGTGTGACAGGCGTGGTAAAGAGCCCACGCTGTACTGCGTCATCTCAGCCCTCCACACCCCGTTGCCCCATTGTCCTGTGTGACAATGCCTTTGTCCTCCAAGCACCCGTCAACCCCACGCAGCAGAGAGGGCAAATCTGAGAGAGAGAGTGTGTGTGTATGTGTGTGTGTGTGAGTGTGCATTGGGGGATTAGAGAGCCATTGATTTCAATGGAAGACCTCAAATAAAGTCTACCTCAAAGGAAGGTGGTCACAATGGTCACATGATGGTCACATGGATCGTTAAAGATGGCAAAGTAAGAAGATATAATAGAGATCCTATGCATTATAATATATTAACATTCTTTAATCATTCCTCTACAGAGTAGAATGCATGAGACCCATGTCTAGCACTAAGCATAATTAATACTGAAACGTGTATAAGCTAGAAAAAGACTCACAGACAGACAGAAGGGGTGGTAGCAGTGGGGACTCCTTGGCCCTCACAGCACTGGTGACACCAGGTCCAAGTGCTCCAGCACATCATGACCCTTCTTGGAGCTGTGCATGGTGCCTGCACTTGCACTGACCTTCCCTTTGCTTCAACTCTTGATATTAACTATGTGCCGAAAATCAGGGAAAGAATAAAACTTTCCTCTTCCACACACACGCACGCACACAGACACACACACATATACACACACACACAGACACACACACACAGGTGAGTGTGGGGCTGACAGCTGTGGCTGACGAAACAACTGGTGACATGGCTGGTGAAGGAAAGTGGCTGAATTATTCCCTCTCTGTCAGAGCCAATCAGCGAACGGGACAGAGCAGCCTGTGCCTGCACAGGTGGCAGCCAACCCCCTGGAAAGGGAGCCTTGTGGCACGGCTATTTGAACATCAGAGGAGATGGCACTGAGTGGGTGAATGGGTCAGAGCACATGTTTATTTTTGTGTGTGTGTGTGCGCGTGTGTGTGCGTGCGTGCAAGCGTTTTTGTGTGCGTGTGTGTGTGCTTGCGTAGGCGTAAGGGTGTGTGTGTATGTGTTATGTTATTTTCAGCACTAGCCAGGGTGTAATACCGACAATCAAGCTTGTTCCACCATCAGAATTTGGTAACAGAAATGAGGAGTCTAAGATCTGTGTATCAGTTGAGTATATCAGATGCCTTTGTGCTAGTGAGTGCAGGATGTGGATACAGTATACGTAGGTGTGGACTGGAGTCTATGAACTCCTCTATGGCATTTGTTCTGCTTTGTGTACAGTGCATGTATGTAAAATGCATCTCATGCATTTTTTGTGTGTTGGCTTTATGTGTCCTGTAAAAGTAAGACAGTTGTAGTTCATAGAGAGTGCTGCTAGTGTGTGGTGTGCGGTGAGCAGATGTTGCCACTGCACTAGCCCCCCAACTACTGCCCACACTGATGGCCCACATAGTCCACAGCCAAACCAGCAGCAACCTCTCAGCAGGACTTCTTTGGTGGCCTCACCGTTCACCCAGCCATCTGAACCAGCCTGGCAAATCTGGGACACAGTTTACACCGGTATGCACACACACATGCGCACATGCACAAGCACACACACACACACACACACACACGACATGCGAGTCAAAACCTGCTGCATGATTAATTGTGTTGAGGCTTTGAAGTACAGTGTTTTATGACTGCAACCTGCCAATCAAACAGGTGGCTACACATGTCTACACAGAGACACCTGCCAACATGCCTGTCTTTTTTTTCTTTCTTTCGTTACTCTTTCTTCTTTTTTGTCACTGGGCAGAAAGCGAATGCATTATCTGTTCAAGGACATATGCTGAGGTGAAAATGACATGATTCTGGTATTTCCATCAGGAAGTGGCTAGGGCAATTTGTTAAATTACATGACACATGGGAAGCGTAACCTAGCTGGTCTCCAGTACCAATTCAATTTCCAAAAGTATAAGGCAGTTTTTTCCTCTTTGCTTTTTTGAGCCAGGAGAACGAAAGCTATTATAAAGCCCTCACTATCTTCCCTTCAAGAAAGAATACTGTACACCCCTGATGTAAGTGTGTGTGTGTGTGTGTGTGTGTGTGTGTGTGTGTGTGTGTGTGTG
>JAGFZM010000061.1:171483-212083 GCA_017657215.1 Limnothrissa miodon
TGTGTGTGTGTGTGTGTGTGTGTGTGTGTGTGTGTGTGTGTGTGTGTTTGTTGGGTGTTTAGTGGTTCCCTGGTGCTCTGATGAGGATGCCACTGGAGAGAAGGGATGAGTGAGAGCACATTGATCTGTCTTCCCTGACAGCATTTTCAGGAACAGATGAGGACTGGAGGACAGGAGTCACCGAGCAGACTTATTAAAGAAAACTTCAGAAGATACTTCACACTAATGATTTACAGGTTGCACAGGCCTGTTTAATGTAAATCACTTGTAATCTAGAGAAAAATACAGAGAGAATATTTGTGTGTAGAGGACATTATGCATGTGTGTATGTGTCCACATAGGGGCTTTTATTTTTCTTATTCTTTTTCAAACTTTGTCAAACTTTGCTTTCCACATACAACAAAAGTAGAAAGTAGCTACTGAAAAGAGAGGGTAAATACATGGTCAGAATAGATATGTAAATCAAGGTTCCAAACCCACAAACTTCTTTCATTCAGTGTCTATGTGTATTATGATTACTCTCTTTCTCTCTCTTTCTCTCTCTCTCTTTCTCTCTCTCTCCTGCATTTACCCACTCTCTCATACAAACACACATACAGTACACACACACACACAGAGGGACAGACAAACACGTACACCGAGTATTCGAGCCTCGACACAAACACATTTATCTACACTAATGTGGCAAGTTAATGAAGTGAGGTGATTGACATTTTCTAGCGTCTGACACACTTGAGCTCTCAAATGTGCAACACCCATCACTGGGGCCTCACAATAATTTTTTCTGCTCACGCCACGACAAGAGCCCATCAATTCTGCACTCGGCCCGTGGGGTAATGATTCTCCACCTGGTGGCACGTCAGCACTCCTCACCTACACCATCGCCTGTAAGCCCCCCGCACGCAACCCCGCCGTATGTGGGAGGCAGACGACTACGGCGGGGTGGAGAAACAAATATATTGTCTCTGTATAGATTTTCTTTAAAGCATGTGTATGTGTATGTGTCTGTGTATGTGTTTGTGTGCTCTGGATGTGTATGTGTGAGTGAGCGTGTGAGGACCAGAGGTGGAAAACCAGGTGAGAAAAGAAGAGGGACGAAAACAAGCCTGGGCATAATCTTCCATTCTCTTCCCATTGAGTGTTTTCAGATTGATTGCAACATCGCCCTATAAAGACGGAAGGTGTTTGATTTCATGTGCAAAGACACTGAGTGCCCTGTTCAGTTCAGTTGTCTCGATGTGTGTTTTTTATATTGGACAATATGTTTATATTCCACAAGCAGTTACAAAATAAAACCCTAGGGTAATTGTAATGTCTGAAACTGTGGCCATCATAGTTTCTGGTATGAGCGTATATGTGTTCCTCACCAACTGATATCTTGGATACATTAGCTACATGTCAGTCCAGTCTTTGGCTTTCTGTTATTGATGGTGGTTGACCATGAAAGTGTTCCCTCTCTCCAATCTTGCTTTAACAAGGCTCTGTATTTCAACTTTATGACCAGTTGTATATTGCACCACTCAGTTGTTGCCCACGCCTAAATCATGGCTGAGAACAAGCCATGAGCCGAGACCCTAGGCTCTGGTTTGTTTTATCGAACAATTTCATATAAAATGTTATTTCAGATTGAAGCAAATGCAACATAAGAGTGGTGCTAACAGGGGATATTTGATTTGTTGTGTTTGGCTCCATCCTGACATATGTTGCGTACATTATACATAGTCAACCTCTGGATTCAAAAAAGGAAAATACACCCACCCACCCACACACACACACACACACAATACACCAGTGTTGGCCGACCCTTTGCATTATAATTCAGAGAGTGAGCAAGATGTCTTGGGCTCCAGGTGCTGTGCGTCCAGCTGGCTCACAAGGTACTGCACTGTCTGCTTTATGGTCAGTAGCACAGAAAGAGCAGGCTTCCAGCTGGCGCCGGGAAATTGATGTTTATTCTGTCCCTAAAATCACCTCGGAGATCCTGACTTCTTTATTTTGGCAGACACTGGGTGACAACAAGTGCTGGTGAGAGAGAGATACAGAGAGAAAGAAAATGGAGGGGGTTGAAAAGGGGGCTGAAGTGTGGACAGGTTGGAAGACAGACGGATAGATGCACAGACTGCAAGACGGACAGACAAAGAAAAGAAAGGCCAGGATGGGGAAAAGAGGTTCAGAGTGAGAAAAACAGTGCGAGATGGGGAGGGGGGGTTGAACTCTAAAGAGAAGAAGCAACAGTGAGTGCGAGAGTAAAAGAGAGCGAGGGGGATGACCCTGCCACTGGCTGCCATCTCCTTCCCATCCGTCAGACACAGGGGCCTTCTCCAGCGCAGAGATGGACCCATCCATCACTCTGATCAAAGGTCACCTGGGCTCGCAGACTCACTGCCAGAGCCTCCACTCATACATGCATGCTGACATGAACACTGCCCACAGAGAGAAAGAGAGAGAGAGAGAGAGAGAGAGGGATACAGAGACAGAGAGAGGGAGAGAGAGATGGGTGTGGAGAAGACGACAAACAAAAGTGGAGGCAAGGGGAAAGTCAAGAGAGTGATAGAGCTGCAAAGGCTGTCAGTGAGAGTAAATAAACATATCACTGCACAGCGCACACCTGAGCTTAAATTAGAAGATAAACACGGCAATTTGAACAGGATGTCAAACCGACAGCAGCGAGCGTAGGCATAATCTGCCAAGCCTGTCTCTGCATATTTTCATGCAAATCTGCAGACCCTTCTATTGTTTCCACTAATGGTACGAGCATGTCTCTCACGTGCGATATAACAACATCTAAAAAAACGTCACGCCATCTCATCGCAACACAGCTGATGAGAACAAAATTACACTAATGAAGTAGATAAGAGTACATAAGTAAGAAAATAACAGTTACAAACATTTAAACGACACTTAAGCTATATTAAAAGGTTTCCTTTTGCTCAGATAATGCCTGATGGTCATCTGCAAAAGTTGCCATTGACATCTACTGCAAGGCGCGAGTCATAAATTGCAAACCTGGTGCCAAAAGCCAGAGCCGGCCTGTTTATAGTGCATCTGGTCTTCCCTCCATTGTAGAGCATGGATACACACATTGCTGCTAATTACAGGGCCAGTGTTAGAACTGGCTTCCATGATCAGCTGGCCAGTGCAGTAGGAGGAAAACAACCAGATCTGACAACTCTGAGTTTGAGGGAGAGAGAAAACAGCATCACCTACTACATACAATAGACAAGGACTAGGCCTGAACTGGTGCAGTGCATCAGCATGCAAAAAACAAGGCAGACTCACATATTTTTAAAAAAGTAATGTTTTGGCCTGTTTTATGGCCCAAAAGTCTTATGCCAAATTGATCCTTGTCATGACACTAAATGTCCAGATTATAATTATAGGATTTAAAAAAAAAAAAAAGACAAAAGGCATTTCAAAGGATGGACTCGTATGGACTTGCATCCAGGTGAATCTAATCCTATGTAACATGGAGCACCTACAGTAGTTATTTGCCATGCAACATATTCACTTTTTCTGCACCCAATGAGAGATATCATCAAAAGTGTTTGCACAGCGGCATCATATTTCCGTAGAGTGTTGGTAAAAATGAAAGATTTAATGAATGAGAAGAGTCAATACAGATATGAATATAACATTTGTATAATTTCATTATTACAGTACAGCTGATACAGCCTATGGCACTAGGCAGTGCTCATATCACCTTCAGGCTTTGATAATGTCAATGTCTATGAGGGGCAATATTTCACCTCTCTTTCTTTCTCACAAAAACACACTCTTTCATATCGAAATGCACACAAACACACACATATATGCACACACACACAGACGAACTCTGAGGTGTTTGCTGATGATGGCCTGCCCTTTAGGCAGAGGTAGGAGTCTCTTCTCCAATTGAAAGCTCACGCAGAGAGATGAACTTGTTAAAAGGCTGCATGTGCTATTAATGGCTGGTCTGTATAGATGTGGCTCTGGGAAAAGGAGTATGCTGTCTTTCAAAGCCCAAAATGTGCCTCATGCCCTCCAGCTACAGCCTGAATCTGCCAGGCAAAACCAGGGATTGAACGCGGGTTAATTTCACATAAGAAAAGGAATTACGAAAAAAAATTGAGAGGGGGGAAAGAAAATGAAAAAAAAAAAAAAAAAACAGACTGCAGGTTCCTTTTAGCAATTTACTGTAGCTGGAGCATGCACTGAAATAGTAATGTGCTTTTAATGTTTATGAGTTTGCAAAAACTTTTAATGAAAGGCTTCGCAATTCAGTATTAGTGCGGTGCAATTTGTTAAGATGAAGCTAGCAATTACATCTAGCAATATTATAAGCCTAGCAGTTTAAGACAAATAGGTGTCTCAAAGGACCAGGAATACAGGAACACGCATGTACTATGACTATGTGTGTATTTGCATAGCGCATGTGTGTTTGTGTGTACATGTGTGTGCGAGTTGGTGTATTCATTTCATGTGTTTTATGTATACCGACCGCCTTAAACTAATCTACGGACTTAATATCCTTGGGTGATTAATAGCCTCCATCTTAAGTGTTCTTTCCCTCTTCAGAGCGTGTAAGGGAAATCCACTACTGCTGGGCCGGGCTGCCCCATCATACATCACGCTCAATGGAAACCTCAGTGCTTTTAATTACGTCAGTGACATTATTGGTGTCACAGTCGGTTAAGAGCATAATGAAGCTCACTGCTATCACTCATGTTTGGGGAAATGTGGTGAATAATCACAAACGAGAAAATCAAGTCACTACATAATTTTGGATTATGGGAATGATAACAATGGGAATGGGAAAGAATTTAATTCACTTTTTTATTTTATTATTATAATTATTTTGCCTATAGTGAGAAAATATTACATATAAATATGGAGATCTACAATGGCATGTTTGGATAACAACAAGGAATTATTTTTTTTTAGACTAACAGCCCAATGATAGTAAAATAGGGGGTCGCTACTTAACTCTTCCACATTAGTTTTTCAGGATCAACTTCAGTTAACCTTTGCAATAAACTTGAATGCCGCTGAGAGCACATGCTCCGCTAGGAACTTTTCTATGTTACAGTTTGCTTACATCATATGCGTCTGTATAATAATTAGTCACCTTGAGAATATTACAAACATAGACACATAGACACTGCATGACAGACAGCGAGAGTGAGGCAAAGAGAAAGATTTGGGGTACTAAACTACATCATCATATTTTAAATACCATACTAACCTAATTCTCTGTATACACATCTTGCGTCCACAGGAATTACAGCCCATATCAAAAAAAAGAAAGAAAACAAATGTTACTCCAATCAAGCCTCTCTCTTAGTTCTTTCATGCATTATCATGCATCCTTCTGATATATTCTGATATAAGCATGATGAATAAATAAAAGGCTCTAGAAGTTCTTTCACCAGGATGCTTTACCTCGAAGGGAATATTATCCTTGGCTTTTGATAGGGGCTCGGCAGTGGGGAGAGATTTTCAAAGCATGCAGTGCAAGAGACATTGCCAAGCTCTCAAAGACCCCCTGCTGTGCATGTCAAACTAAGAAATCTCTCTGAACTTGCAGAATTAAATTCATCACCCAATCTCCTCACACTCTCCTTGTGGTGAGAAGCCTTGTCCTTGTTTTTCTTTCCCCCTCTTTTATTTTTTTCCATTATTTTTTTCTTTCTTTTTTTTGGAGAACCTCCATGTTGGATATGGAATAGCACAGTGAGGCACAGGGTGGTGAAAAAGCCTACAGCATCTTTATTATCTAATAGAATCTAATTGGAATTCATTTGACTCTGTATTTAAGGGGAACAAGAGGGGAAAAGTGAAATAAAGATTAAGAAAATATCACAAATTAAACAAGACTTGAAAGTGTGAAGTAAGACAGCAAATACCCCAGAACATTCAGCAGTGTGTGTTTGTGTGTGTGTGTGTGTTTTGTCCTGGCAGAGTTTCAATTCCTCCTCTCAGATCTTCTCTGGGGGTTTGACTGTAGTGCCTAATTACAGTTTTTCTATGATTCTGTGGCCTCCCTTCTCCTTTTAGTTGAAATGCAATATGCTTGAATGAAGGGAAATACTTTATTTCCCAAAATAAACTATGTTTCCTTCCCTGTGCTAAACAGCATGTATAATGCATCGAACAGCATATTAAGTAGTTCAAAACAGCTAAAATCAATGTTTCCCAGAGGTAATGTTTCCTGCTAAGGATGACCCTGTGCCCTCTCTCATTACCTGTTATCAACTTAACCAGATCCTTTAAAGTTGCAGGGAAAAGTGCTTTGTTATGCAAATTGGGTGTTCCGCTGTCGACAACTTATTTGATAGGGTGCCTCATGGCCTGGCAAATTGCCAGCAATCGAATGGGAATATTTCTACCTATTGCTACCTGCTGTGAAACATTTCCATATAAAAGGAAATGGTATTGATCACAGCCCTTCTGTGTCGAAACCAGTGGAATACAGTCACATCTGTTAACAACAGAATTGTGAGAAAATGGAAAATTAAACTGCGTCTCTTTGTGTGCGTCTGCTGATCCATCACCACAACCACCCCTCTGTTTCTCTGAGCTCACACATACTTCCCTTTTATTTTAACAGAGATCTCAGTGAGCCTTTGATGTGATTTTTACATATATTTACATAGCAGCAAGTTGACACTGCTACACTTCCCCATATGCTACAGAGAAGAAGTCCTGGAGCGTGGACTGTAAAATGCCTCAATGGGAGATGGTGCTGGCCCCACTGGCAAGGCCCAGTGGCAAGGCCCCTCGTGCTGACACATTCTCATCCAATGTCCTAGCACTTCCAGACAGACTGGCCGCTCAGCTAGCCTAAAACAATCACAAATGAACACTCTCACAGACACTCTCCTCCAAGAGTCTAGGCATCTGGCTGGCTGTGCGTCATACAAGCATACATTCCACTGCTATTACTGAAGACCAACAAAATATTTTATTATTAATTATTATTATTATTATTATTATTATTATTATTATTATTATTATTAATATATTTAATGGGCAAATCTTCAAATAAATCTTAACATCCATCCATAGACAACCCCTGTAATAGAAGCCCTTGTGAAACTGTGTAATTGCTTTCTGGACATGGGGCTCAGTGTCACCACTTCTGTATGTTTTGAAAGCTGATGCAATAATGACACAATGTTAACTTGGTGGAAGACCACATGTGGCTAAAATAATAATGAGCTCAAATGGATCCAGCTGGAGATGCTATCATTACAAGCTCCAAGGTCATACCAAGATTGATCACAATCTGATTTCTCTGTTCTTGCATTAGCAAACATAAAGAAAACGAGAATGCCACTGTTAGCTCAGAGACACAGCACACAATTATCAGTATTATACTCATAAAATGGTGTGAGACTGCTTCAACCGAATTTCCATTAAACTGACAAGAAAATTACATCACAAAATTAATTTTCTGAAAAACATCTAATTAATGACTGGACAGTACTAAATATAATGCATTCATCTCTCATGAAAAGTATGAATATCCTAAATAGGAGTCACAAGGTTTATCACATGATGTAAAAAAAAGAGATAATGCCAGATAAGGCTAGTGTTCCCACTTGGAGGTCAGCTAGAATTTTGTGCACCACAGAGCACATACCCGCAAGAACTCCTCAAGATCTCCTCAAATAAACTGCACGTCAAGAGAGGGAGAAAAAAGAGAGAAAGAGAGAGAGAGAGAGAGAGAGAGAGAGAGAGAGGGGTGAAAATGAGAAAGTGTCCCTGGCCTGCACATCTGTAAAGTCTCAATTAATGCTGAAAGATGTATAATGCACATGTTTTGAACAACATTTAAAGAATATACAATTAATAAAAAAAAGTGTGGCTCCATCATTAGCGAGTTGAGATGCTAAAAGGAACCTAGCCTATCTCAACAAGTGATAGGTTGTCCTTGCACTATTAATAAGCAAATATTGTATTAAGCAAATAATATATTTGTAAGTCCTTACACTACAGTGGCCTAAATACAACTCTATATGATCACAGAGAGAAAGGAAGAGAGAGAAAGATAGAGGAAGAAAAAAAGAGTAAGGTGCCTTGTCACTGGAAGAGCAAATGATCTGCTTCTCAAATAATGCAGATATCCTGACATACTCAATGAATAAAGCTGCTTTAAGGCTCTGATTGATTCACAACATTGTAACCAAAGGATTGCATCTGAGGAAACAGAAGGAAAAAAAAATTTGATGAAGACGGAATAAGCAGAACAGGAGATTGTCTTGTATGTCCGTCTGAGATCTACATCTTCTGAGACGTGTGGTCATTACAAGACAAGCTGAATGGAGAGCCAGAGAGTGGGGCCAGAGGCATGCATGGGTGGAAATTGACTTGAGGACTTAGTTCCATGTGCGTGTTTGCCTCTGGTGACCGCCTTAATAGAGAACACTAAGATTTAACCAGGTGTCCATTACAATGTTCATTACCGTACTTAATCTAATATGGTTGTAGTATTTATTTATTTATTTTGCAATGCTTTGCCGGCCAATTCCTTGACACCCTTTTTAAAAAAGACTTTTCATTTAAATCGAAAGTCAATAACACTTGTTCCTCTTAAGACAATAAAAGAGAAAAACAATCCTTCGGAAAGCCCATTTAAAAGCCCCTGGTGTTTTCCGTGCCTTCATTACGGGAGTGGGGTGTGTTTAGAGTGTGGGGTGGTGGGTGGTTGGGTTGGTTGGGTAAGAGCGACAGGGAGATAGAGAGGGGTGAGGGGAAGCCAGGCGCTGAAATTGTCTAAAGACTTTTAATTGGATTCCAGAAGCTGTTTCTTAATTGACTTCTCCACCATGTTAATATAAGTGCACATCTTTATATGTGTTTCCCACATTCCAAATTGAACCCAGGAGGTCATAGTTGGATCTCTAGACGGGACTTATTGGAAACTATTGCCCGCTAAAAAATTCAATTTAGATGTGGAGATTGACTGGCTAATTCCAGTACACCTATAATGACTTTTCACTGTTCTTTTAATTAAGTTTTCACATTACTGTGGTGGATACACATGCTAAAAGAAGCACATTTCCCTTGTGGTCAGTGTTTGAGGTGGTAAGACAAAATTAAAAACAAAACAACAGGGGAAAAAATGTAGCCTTAATTGACAGTGTAAATGTGTCCTCTTGGGGCTACACCTGACAACACAAACCAAAAAGTCCATCTGATGACCGCGAGGAGAGCTGTCGTGAGATACATTCCAAAATAATGGCCCTATGCTCTGGTAATAAGGTGTCAGTCATGCATTTATTAATAACCCTACTCACTCACTCATCACTTTGTTTAATCATTAAATTTATCTTGTCTGTCTGTCTTGTCTGTTGTCTCTCTGTCTGCTGGCCACTCTGCATTGAGGTATCTGATGAATGCCGTCAAATTTCAGCACCACACCTTCAGAGTGTGAGCTGTCAGAGGTTGAAAGTCTAAAGGAGACTACTGGGGGAAACTGAGTGGAAGTCAGATTATGCAGTGCACTGACAGCTTTGGAAATTAACTTTAGTTGAATCTAAATCAAATTCATCTTCATATTCTATTTTGTACTGAGTGCTGCTCCTCCCACGTTTTTGTTTAATAATTTTATTTTATTTATCTGTCTAGGGGTAGTGCTTACTTGAAAGGCTAGTGAAAATGATAGAAGGGTAGCCTAAATATATTCCACCATACTGAACATTATATTAGACTGGAATTATAGCATTTATATTCATATGTATAACTTAGCCCTTATTACACCTTGGCCTAAATGTCCTGAAGAAAACTGTATATGGCCACGGAGTACAAAACGAGAAAGAGAGAAAGAGTTTGTGTGTGTGTGTGTGTGTGTGTGTGTGTGTATGTGCGTGTGTGTGTGTGTGAGTGAGAGCGAGAGAGAGAGAGAGAGAGAGAGAGAGAGAGAGAGAGAGAGAGAGAGAGACCAAGAGTAAGCTTCTACTCAACTAACAGCCAGAAATGTCATTCTTTTAGGTTATATCACTCCAACAATGTGAAGTCATAGGGGCAGAGGAGGGATACATAGAGACACAGAATGACAGTTCTATTCATTTGATTTGGTGTATGAAACTAAGGACATCTCAAGAGGTCAACCTCAAGAATTGACGTTTCACAGAAGCCACACCACCCTTCAAGCTTTTCGACAAAACCTTCAGACTAAAGCAGAAGGATTGCCTACAATAACATAAACAATAAAATAAACAAACTCATTTGGTGGGCGTTTGTGATAGTTAAAGTCTTGAGTGCAGCACTGCATCCACGTGAGGTGGCTTGTGTAGTGTTTTTAACCAGAAAATGTAAAAAAGGATACATTAAACATCTATATCAGATATTATGTCAACATCTTCACACTTCCATGTGTTTCCACATTTATAGGAAAAATACCTTTTCATGCCTGAACTGTGTGATTTCATCCATGTTTTCTGCTTTGCTGAAATCTTACGGCCCTATTGGTAATATCTTTAATGACAATTTTTGTAAAAGTAAAAATGATTGTGTGTGAGAGAAAATACACAACAGATTGCAGAAAACTTAGAGGGGGTCCACCTAAACTCAAGCCTTGGTGCTTATCAAAAGTGTTTTGACTATCCAGTTCACCGACACAGGTACATCACTGGTACATTACACACTCTACCCAGTAATGGTTGCTATGCGAAGGATAGGTCACTTGGCGTTGATGGGGGGGACTAAATGGTCAACTGGCTTGTCTCTAGAGCCATCTCATTTAACCTCTTTTTACCAGCTGTAAGCCACTGCGTTTCTACCATATTGATTTCCAATGGGGGATCTGTGGCCCATTGCATTGGTTTAGCTCTACAATGCTTTCTCTTTTACAATGCCTTCTGCTTTTCTCTTTTATGCACACACACACACACACACATACACACACACGCACACACACAACAATGTTACTTTAAATTCCACAAGGCACACTCTTTGTGCTAGACCGGCAGCAGTAAGGGTGGCTAACCCAACAGCGAAAGGTTTCCACCTAGAGAATGAAAATCTAGAAAAAAATCAATAGCCTCTCCCTTTGCAGTTTGCCTTCTTAAAAATACCACATCTGAAATGAGAGACACTCAAGTAATCTGTGGTCATGCAG
Organism: Limnothrissa miodon; assembly: GCA_017657215.1. Taxonomy (NCBI): domain Eukaryota; kingdom Metazoa; phylum Chordata; class Actinopteri; order Clupeiformes; family Clupeidae; genus Limnothrissa; species Limnothrissa miodon. Next base: position 182,585 of record JAGFZM010000061.1, read on the forward strand.
AAAAAAACTGAAATGCATAGAGACATTTAAGGACATAAGACATTTTTCCGACATAGCGCAGAAGACAACTTATCTCTAAAGAAAGATGACAGAAATACTTGTAACACCTGTATGTGTAACCCTTAAAAATGTTACTAAAAGGTTTGTGAAGATTTTAAAATAGTAATTGTCTAAATTTAAACATATAAGTGTAAACATGTCTATGAAAGCTATTGAACAATAATACATTTTGACTTGCATCTAATTTGTTTACATAATTATTTCAATTATATGTCTATTCGGTTTTCAAAAACTTTTTGCACACCTCGCTGGTAGGTGCGTAGGATCAGGTCACAGAACAGGAACATAAAACAAATTCCGCACACTGACCATTTCGCATATAGTTTATTTAAAGTAAATTTAACCTGATGAAGGTCTAAGACCGAAACGTTGAAAATAAATAAACTATATGCGAAATGCAATTATATGTCTATTGCAATTTCATGTCAAGATGTTTTCTTTATGGTCACATTAGGGCAATGTTACTCCATGCTGCTACAGTACTTGCTGGGGTCAGGTTGCCAGTGGGATTTCTATACCAAGCCTCGGGAGTTAAAGAGTCAGTCCTGTTAACACTAAATGACATCCACTTTTGAGGGCAATGACCTTGTCAAAATATTTGCATGCTGTGTGTGTGTGTACTGTTTGTGTGTGTGTGTGTGTGTGTGTGTGTGTGTGTGTTTGAAAGAAAAGGAGAGAGAGTCCTCTGTGACCAGGGTGAGTACTTCAGAGCGCAAGTGTAGCAAGATAAGGGTTAATTTGACCATGTACTGCCAAAGACCAAATAGGAGATTTACTGTGACACAAGGCAAGCCTCTAACTCTGTGAGGTAAAAACAATCCTATTACCAGACTGTCACACCCACCTCTTGCATTTGTTTTATAAGGTTTCTGTCATTTTGTGAAATGTCAGGCACACACATAAACCGCCGCACACATTTGCTTGTACTTCCATCAGCCTCTATCTCAGGCTCACATCTCCTCACAGGCTAAGAATGGTTTTATAAGGTTAAAGTGAAAATCAGTGCTGACAGATTGCAATTAAGGGGTGTGAAAGATTTTGTGTGTGTTTGTGCGTGCATATGTGTGTGTGTGTGTGTGTGTGTGTGTGTGTGTGTTTCTATGATGTGCGAGGACACCTGAATACCATTTGTGTGTGAAAAATGTATGAATCTGATCTGTACATACAGTATGTGGTATTTTCTCTCACTCTTCCTTCCTGGTGGCAATCTGTGAGTTTTGGCAGCTTGTCAACTCAGGCAATTAGATGCATCAAATGAGCAAGTGTTTCCTTAAGTAATTCAATCAACAATGGGGCTATTTGCTCATAGTGACATTTTATATGTTTAAGAAAATTATTTTGGAGAGCACAAAAAAGAAAGAGGGGGACAGACAGAGGGTGGGGAAGTGGGAGATGGAGAGTGGTAGTATGGTCTCCTATCGAGTGTTACTGCCGACTCCAGCTCTTTGGGCAAAGTTTCATCATTTAACATTACGTGCAGGGGTGCTGAAAATGACGGGGTGTCAGATAATACACATCATCCACTATTTAAAAAAACTTAAAGCCTGTCAGGGCGGATGACAAATTGCAGTCGAGGGCAGGAGGAAGACATTTGGCAGCTCTTCAGTGGGAGAAGCTGTGCTGTGGATGAGGATGGGGAAGAGGAGAGGAGAGGGTGCGGTGTGGGGCAGGCATCAAATGGAAGCAGCTCCTGCCTAGGCCACGTCAGCAGGCCTCCAACGCCACAGTTCAGCATCACTCTTCCCCACTAGCCATCCGTCAGCAGCAGCCATGAATATTCCGCCTCATCCCACTCCCAACTGGTGCTTCTCTCATGTCGACCAAAACCCGAGCTGGGCCAGGCAGTTAGGAGCGTGGCAAGATACTCAGCTACTGTGCTGGCTGCTGTACTGTGCTGTGCTGCAATTGTATATATGGTGCTCGGCTAAAGATGGGTGTGGGATTTGCAGCTGGCACAGGTCAAGGCTGCCAACTTGGCTCGCACTTCACATGTTTTCAAAACTCCTACTAATCATAGCAAAGGGTGCCTTTGGCTAGTATTATGAACATAATGAGAAAAAGGTAGTAGAGAATATTTTTTAAAGCATAAATCTCTTACTTTAATTAGCTCGTTTCACCTTGATCTGGTGTATGCTAACTGTTTACATCCACACACACACTTCTTTAGTCAACATAGTCAACAGAAGCAGAAGGGATTTTGAATGGTTTGCTCTTGACTGAGCTGAGACTCTGCCAAAATCTGTTCCCTCTGGCTTGTCTTCCACTGTATCTTTTCACTGTGCTGTCTTTTGCACACTCACTTAGCTCTGCTAAATTATGCTCCATAGACACTGTGTTCCCTTAGGTATAGTTATAGGTAGCGCTACCTATATTATAAGTGATAGGTCCTTCAGAAGCACAGCGTCACAAGACACATCAACTCGGCTAAGCTTTTTGTGAATCACTTCGGCATGGAAAAGAAATCAGACCCAGCGAGTGGCATTAGGATCTCCGGCTCTCTCGCTGCATTGGTGAGTGGGGTGTAACAGCTGTCATACTGAGCTGACACTGTTAGAGGAAAGAAGTGTTCATATCACAGATCAAGCTAAGAGTAAAACACATTTTGATTTAGAACAGAATGATGAAGGAGAAAGTTATCTGCAAGCCATCTTGAGCCATTTTAAGGAGGGGGTGGGGGGTATATAACTTTGCTTTGAGCAATGCATGGGTGAGGTAATTAACCTAATCTATTACTTTAAAAGTTTGGGTATATTACTTGGTGAAATGAGAACATGATATTGTAATTAAAAGATTGTTTAAGATTATGGATGTGCATAATTACACCTTCATGGAGGATAAAAAAAATACAGTTTCCAATTGGGATTTCAGAGTGCTTCCAGGCTTCATATCACAGACCTATTTTATATGCATGAGAGTCATCATTATGGTTGCATACTTGCTTGTGGTATTTATTCTGACCTCAGCATGCACTCCATCAAAATACAGACAGCCCTCCATACATATATACGTATGTATACATATGTACATACATACTGTACACAAGGAAAACAGAATCACTACATGTCCGCCTTACAACTAGTCACCATTCTAACTAGATTTTATTTAGAAACCAAGTATACAGTCAAAAAACAATGCATACAAATTTTGAAGCTTCTGTCACACCTAAGCAACTCTGCAACAACCCACATTACTCCTACAGTTTTGGAAGTTTCCTCCTCACGACTGCCATGATGCTATTTTAATACATTTATAGCATCACTGTTCCATGAGGGAACCATCTACGAAGAGCAGAACAGCACTCCTTGAAAACTCATGTAAATATACCAGAAGGAAAAAGTAATGTAAACCAGCAGAACATTATAAAACTCCTTGTGATGTTCAGAGTTTGTGGGTAGATATATATTTTCTCTTTATTTTAAAAGTGTGCAGTGTGTAGAGCGCCTAATACACAAACTTTGTTTGTTTTCATGAATTTTAATAGGTGCTTCTGTAAGGCAAGCACGCCGTGGCACATATGCAGAACACGTTTCCCACTCAAAGAGTGGCAGCTGCACTGCTGACAGTGCCAGACAATCTTCAGGAAAATCTACAGCTGAACCAAAAACCGCCTGTTACACTTCTTCATCCACCTATGCCTGTGTTCATAGCCAGGCATCACTGTCATAGCCTGGAATCACTGTCTCACTGTGTGTGTGTGTGTGTGTGTGTTTTTGCGTAAGCATTGGTCATAGTATGGTTATGCAATTTTCTTACAGACACGCCAAAGGCTGAATGTGTCTGGCTGTAGCCGCACAGATTGAAAAGAAGCAAATGGCAGCAATGGAATGGGTTATTACAGGAGTCACAGTGTGTGCACCATCGTGAACGCCGCTGGATAAATGCAATTCCCCCGCAGGTAATGTAGCTGAGCAGGGACACTGACCCTGACCCTGACACCCTAGTCAACCAACAGACTCTCCAATCCAGTAACATCGCTGGTGAAATGTATGCGTGCACAACATGCAAAGGGATGGTAATAGTAATTGGCCTATGAAGAACAGTGCTCGGGGGTCGCTTAGTGATATTATCAGGAGATAAAAAAGTGAACAAGGGAAGCAGTAGTGTATCTACAAAAGAGTCTTCACTGAGGCTATCCGACATGTAATTGTATGTACAGAAAAAATCTGGAAGTTCTGGAACTTTCCGAAGGCAGAGGTCCAAAATAAAAGGCTTGAGTTTGAGTTTGTCTGTTCAGTAAGTACACTGTGGCAAATAACTGTACGTGCTGTTGTCTGTAAAAGGAAGTAGATAAAGTAAAGTGGAAGGGAGATGGAGGTAGGGGGAAGCAATGGCAAATTTTTTCTGCATCATGTGTGTGTGCCACTGATAGTTCATCTGAGAGACTCCCCGAAGGGAGAGAGAGTGACACAGAGAGAGAGAGAGTGACACAGAGAGAGAGAGAGAGAGAGAGAGAGAAAGTGGTTGGTGGCTAGATTTGAGTGGGTAGTGGAAACTGAGAGAGAGAGAGAAGTGAGCTCTATCTATAGCCCCACTGCTGAGTCTGCTCTTAAGCTCTGCGGTGTATCTCAGGTGAGTAGAGTCAGTGTCATTAGGGCTGTGGAGGACTGGAGTCGGCTTACACCCAAGAGGCAGACAGCAGATCGCCGCCCTGCTGAGAGGAGGCATACATTACATTGCCAAAGAGTAAATATTCCCTTAACGATAGCATCAGTGCCAGGAAGAAAAAAAATACTCAGCCGCACCTTCAAGCAGGTGCCTTACCTCTCCACACACACGCCTAAGCCTTATCTACTCAGTCCAGACAGCAGACGGACCAACACACACAGAGAGTGAGAGAGAGAGAGAGAGAGAGAGAGAGAGAGAGAGAGAGAGAAAGAAAGAACTCAGGGCTACAATAAAAGCCTCTTACGTATATCAGTGGTCAAGACACGAGAAGTGGACAAACATACATTTTAATTCAGAAAAAAAAACTCTAATGTAATAGAATCTCTTAGAACTGGAACCATTAAAGATGTATAAAAGCAAAAATAAGCACTGTAATTTAGGCAAAAGAATACCACAAGCTCACACATACCAATGCAACAGTTTTAACACTGTAGTCTTGTGGTATACATGGCTTAAGGTACTAACAGACCCAACTGTCACCACAGCAAAAATAAAAAAACAGAACATACACCTGAAATTACCACACTGCTGAATTTTTCAACAATTCTGTCTAAACTCAATATCCATAACAGGCCTGTCTTCACAGCTAGTCTTATGCAGTGTGTATCTCATGGATTTTATACAAATGTTCACTATTCAAACACACAAAAATGGTAAACTTAAACAATATACGGTGTGTTGCAAAAAAGCCTATTTGTAAACACAACATTTCTTGCTCAGTATATTATCCTAAAGGAGAATTTAATATTAAGCAATATTAATCTTATATGACTGCTTGATGTCTCTCCATTGTTTAGAAAAGGTCATATGGTTGAGCATGCATAAAGTTGTGCTTCGAATCTTTTAAAACCTAAATATTCAACGCCTAAAATGAAATATCAGTTGTAATCCTTTAAATTTATAATTATATATTTTTATAAATTCAATTTCGATTTTTTTCTCATCCCATCAGACCACCCTTAGTATAGCATAAATATTCTCAACTAATGATCGGTAGAGACCACGTTCATAATTTAAGCTAAAGAACTGCTTAACCTGATAAGCAGGCTAACAAGGTATTTATACTTTATTTCAATCATAACAAATCCATTTTAATTAAAAAAATTCATTGTAAACTGCTCAACCTTTACGACTACTTATGATTTTAAATAATCACATCGCAATTAATAGGACACTTAACAATATTCTTCAGTCATCCACTTTGGAGTTTCTCAAACAGAACGGGTCAAATTGATAACAAAAGTAGTTTGAGAGAACTTCAACAATAATTGCTTCTCCTTGTCTCTTTTTTAATTTAGAGAAAAGGGCCCTCACTAAATTCCTCACTAATAAAAAGTAATGTTAATGGCTATTAAGAGAAAATTAAATCATTTGCTTCAAAATGGCCTTTTGCCTTTTAGTGTCTCATTTCATCATGGTCAAGGATACATTCTTAGATTCAGTCTATTAGCAGAAAGACACAGTAATTCCACAGTTATGCTAGTCATTCCAACAATGCAATTAATTCCCAAAATGGCGGACTTAGAAATGTTTCACCGTGAGGATTCCAAAGGATTGATCTACTAAAACCACAATTAAACTGTATATGTAGTAATCAGTGTACTTTATATTGTTTCATACTAATGGCAAAAAATTATCCATAATGGCATAATTATCCAATTAAGTCCCAGACATCAATTGCTGGCATGTGGTATTTCTCATTTCTTCAGATATTTCTGGCTGCCCGTGAAATGTAATTAGGAAAGAATGGAAAAACAAACACATGAAACTCAGAGCAGTTTTAAAGTACGTAGGCAGAATGGCACTCATTTTTAAACGCTGAAACAAAAACTGGAGACAATGGCGATCTGATAATACATACATTTGATTATACTATCTAGTATTTAGTTTGTAAATTTCTACTTAAAAGCTTCTACAAGAGGGGGGTGCATACAAATGACTCAATTCACTGGCCTGTGTGCAACATACCTTAATTTCACTGGTTCAATTCAATCCCCTAGTCCGCCATTTTATAAGATGGAGGCTGTCTGATTCTTAACCAAGTTGTTCCACGTCAAAATGCTAAAAACAAAATAATGCAGCAAATAACAAACAAACTTAAAGTCATCGTCCAGGGAGAGTCTCGCCGATCGTGATTATTTCGTCTGCTTTTTTTTTTTAATTTAGCGGTTATGGCTGCATGGAGATGACCAGCCTCTTTGTGCTTTCTTTAGTGCAACTAAGAGTGCTTAGTGTCAAGCGATATGCATCGCATGTGAGATCCATTCACTAACAAAACAGTGTCGAGTATTGGCCAAATCTTAATCCACTCACCCTGGGGTTACCATCTCCCTGACACCCACTCAAACCCACCCCGCCACACAGCCTCCGAAGATCCCCCACCTCAGTCGCACCCCCGCCCCTGCGTCTTGGCTCAGAAGGTGTCTGACATTGTGCTCTACTGTACAATGGCCTCCGTGATCCGGTGACAGACCTGCACACAGGGGGCTGCTGGGTAAGACGCAGGAGGCTGCTGAGGGGAACAGTGGGACAGCAGTGTGAGTCAGAAATGAGGACAAGAGTGGGGGTTGTGGGAGTGGGAGGAAAGAGAGAGAGAAAATAAAAGATAAAAAGCAAAAAAAAAAAAAAAAATTGGAGGGGGATGTCACAGAGACTAAAAAAAAGAAAAGGAAAAAAAATTGTGCATGACAGAAAGAGACAGATGGGCGTGACCAGGAACATAGTGCTTGGGGAAGATGTGAGAGATATGAGAGAGAAAAGAGAAGTGTGGGACAGAAGAATGCTTCACTATAATTCTGTGCATTTTTGTATTTGCACATATCTTCAGTGTTTTAAGTGATATGTTAAAGAATGTTAAAGTGTGTGTGTGAATGTGCACGTATATTCTTTGTATTGTATGGTCTACAAGGTGTGCTGTGGGTGTGTTGCTAATCATTAGAGCCAGTGGACTAGCATTAAGAGAGGGCACCCGAGCAGAGCACACACACACACACACACACACACACACACAGAGTGACAAGAACATGGCTGCTATATGACAAACATTAGCTCCTGCACATCTCCATGGCACAGTGTTCATAAGGAAGAACACACATTACTGTATACCCACAAAAACAACCATCATCAATAACCCCTCACCCCCCCCCCTCCCCAACAAAAGCATTAATGTGTAAAATAAAATTAATAAAAAATGTGAATTACAACAACATTGATAACAACAACAACAACAACAACAATAATAATAATAATTAAAAAAAAAATAATAATATGCCAGTATGGCTGATGAAAAAGTCTGGTTGCTTACATGTGCAGATATCCATCCTTCGGGCAGGCTGATGCAGAATCCTGCCAAAGAAAAGAAAAGAAAAGTGATTAAATGACCCTTTCTGAAACTCACATACAGAGGCTGTCTGTTCTTTCTTTCTCTCTCTCTCTCTCTCTCTCTCTCTCTCTCTCTCACACACACACACACACACACACACACACACACTTTAAAGGTTAACAATTCATCTTGTTACTTGTGCATTCATAGCACTAGGATAGAGGGACAGACATACAGAGCCAGAGAGAGAGAATGAGAGGGAGAGAGAGAAAGAGAGAGAGACAGAGAGAGTAAAACTAAGACAGTCATTTTCACATAAAAGGCAGGGTGAATGTTCTAACATGCATTGCTTAATTCCTCAATGGCAGAGATTGATGCCCATCCTTAGCTGAGTCCGTCCACCATCTGAAGGACACAACACCATTCATATTCCATCAATTAAAGACATAAGGAGCGCAGCGCGCAAATGTGTCATTTATATGCGAAATGTCAGCCAAAGCACTGCTTATCATTAGCAGTCTAATTGCACACATCCAGGCTGTTTGAGGAGCACATAAGAGTCAATGAGGCTTTTGTCTCTCCTCCCCTGCACCACAGCTCGTGAGCCCCATCTACTGGCACCCCTCACCCTCTCAGAGTCACGCAAGGCCAGCGAAACGACCGGCCCAAGGGGGAGAAAAAAAAAAAGAAAAGAAAAAGAAAAAAAAGGAAAAAAAAGACCAAAGCCATATAGATTATATGCTACATACACTGTAATAAAGCACCAGAGGCAGCAGATCAACTGAAAAAAAATGTGCAGCTATGTTTGATTTGTTTGATTTTGTATTTCAGAAGGCTATGCATAGACACTTAAACCAATGGAATGATTAGACCAACCCAAAAGATAATACAACATGTTCATATTAAGAAGACAGGAACAGTGTAATATACAGCTGAATCTCACCATGTTATTGTTAATTATATTTTAAAGCATTTATTGCAATTATATCATATTATTACAATTAAATAATAGATTATGACTCTTTTCTTGTGATCTATTTTTGTAAGGATAAGTCATGTACGGTAATGTGTATCATTAGTATTCTTGGGTTATTCTTGTGAGAGTGGTAAAGTGGAGGTGTAAGCTTGCATGTGATTACTACACTTAAAATATGGTTCCAACCCCTTGTCAAATGGATGGCATTCTGTTCTCTGTGTATTTTGCCATGAACAAATCCTATTCTTTAGTACTGAATGCACAGTAGAATCAAGGCCATCATTTGAGGTAATGTTGCGGGAGATGACTTTCATGACGCCAGTAGGACTCCTGTAAAAGGGCGTCTGTTTCCCAATAGGACCCAGCACAGCATGCCTCTGCAAACAATCAAAGACCTCTGCATGCTGATGAGAACACACAGGCATAAACACACAGACACACAAACACACACTCATACACAGACACCCACACATGCACGTGCACACACACGCACACACACACACACACTCACAAACACACACACACTGACATCAAGGAAACGACAGGGGCCCGTGCCTACCACTGGCAAATGACAACTTCAAACACAGTTTGCACACACGAGATGCCAAGCCACACAGTGCCAGGCCACCAGCAGTGGACCAGCCGGACGCCAGCGTGGGTGGCAGAGGGGAGCTGGTTAAAATGGTGCTGAAGCGCCAAGGGGGTGCAGTGGTGAGGGGGAGAGGAAAAGACCCCTCATGCTGGTGATGCTTAGTTTAGCCTGTACACACTACTCATTCCAACCATCATATAGCACCACGAGAAGCACTCATCTTGATCTGACCTTCAAGGGTAAAGGGTTTAGTAAGTGAGACTAAACAAAAAAAATATTAGACAGCAATTTTCCAGAAAAGGGCCTGGTACTGATTATCTGATGCCATGTGTTTTTTTTTTTATTTATTTTTTTTACTGAAGCAAATTATTCCCTATTAGTTTTCCAGTGTTTACTGTTATCCTTTCATGAAAAGGGGAGTGCTTTCTGTTCTGCAATCATACATAATAGATCAGCAAAATAAGTCCTTGTGGGGATAGCTTGAGAGGATGGGTACAAACTAATTACAAAAATGCCATCCACTGCAGAGTGTGCACTACATTTTCAGATATAAACACCTAGGCTCACTTCAAGCACACTGCACTTAAAATCCAGCCTATTGGAGTACCCACAGCCTTGGCCTTGCACATGTGGGTGAGTGTCAGCACGGCTGTCTCCTCTTCACATCCACAGACTTTTCAAATCCTCAACGATCAATAACACAAAAACACAAAAAAGATACCATGTGTGTGCATGTGTATGTGTGTGTGTTTAGAGAGCATGCAAAGTATTTAGTGCAGTAGTGGCTTGTGTTTGTACCTGTTGTTATTGTGCTCAGCTGGAGTAAAACTGTGCAGTGCTAGAATAAAAATGACCAAAGCTGGCACAGCAGCAAGGCAAGTGATGGTTGAAGAAAAGGGCAGTGGACAGAGATGACGAGAGCAACCAGCCATGAATGTCTTAGATGGAGATTGAGGTGTGAGGGTTTGGGAAAAACAGGGTAAGGAAGAAAGTGTGGGTGCGTGTGTGTGTGCAGGAGTGTGTGTGTGTGTGTGGCATGAGGGAATCGGAGGGGAAAAAGACAAAAGGTGACAGAGTATGAGCAAAGTGCATTTCATATTTGTGTGTGTGTGTGTGCAGGAGCAGTGGAGATAGGTCGGTAGTATGTGTGAGTCTGAGGGATCTCCAGAGACACTTCGGAAGAAGGGATGTGAATTCAGCCAGCATAAGGGAAGCAGCCGTGGGAGTCAGAGGAGACATCGCTGGGGGGCTGGACAGCATGCCTATTGGAGCAGTGAGACAGTTTCCCAGTTTCCAACCCTTCCTGCTCCCCACCACTACTACCACCACCTTTCTACTGGTTCAGTCATTGGTAGTGGCCCCTTAGCTGGAGATGCCCCACTACAGGGACAAGGGGACTCCTCAGTTCCTTCCCCCAGTCTTCTCACACCAACCTGGGCTAATGAGTGGTGGCAAAGCTCCCTCACTCCCTCTGGAGCTCTGCCTTAAAGGGTGAGTGACCGAGTAGGGGGACTGAAGTTAAGGCGAAGCCCACCGAGCAAAGGGGCCTGTGACAGCTGGGAGCGTCACTGGGCAGAGGAGTGTGGAAACACCCAAGGACACCACAGCTAAAGTTTATATTAGTCTGGCATGGCTTCACCCATCCCAGCATAAAGGGCTTTTGGAGCCAGAGGAAGAAAGTCCTATGAGGCTTAAACTGAAGGTAGTGATTCTGCTGGTAGTGATGGAATCGACATGACTGTTCGCTAAGGTGAGGACAGCATTTGTGTGGATTAAATAAATGAATAAATACACAAAGTAATTTGCTGTCCTCAAATGCTTACAGTGAAGGATGAATTGGAATATGAATTGTTGCTATTGACAAACATGGAGAAACATGGAATAAAAAAGAAGGGAACTGTGAATGGCTCTTAATCCACAAGCAAAAACAACCTCACATCTGTGTCTCCCAATTTGACCTACATTTATGACCAAAAGGGTTTCTGCCTGGTGTCTGCTTAGAAGTAAATAACCTCTGTAAATGTGTTTTGTTAAATCAGACTGCGATGGTTAGCCACCTGGACCTGTCTCCATGTGGCATGGTAATAAAGTTCTGTGCCTTTGACTCATCCTTTAAACCACAGTACATCCAGCACAGGCAGTGCATGCAGTAATATGATGCAGTCATCCACAATAACCTCCACTATTCTTTGGCACAGAAATTTGCTCCAGCCTCCCCACTCCAGAAGACTTGAAGGTGTTTCATTCAAGTTGAAGTTTATTGAACACCTGTTTGACAGTGGATTTGATTGACAACCGCTGTGTTTTCCAAAGATTGTCACAGCAATTAAAATCAGGATGGAACCAAACGTTTTGTTACTGTAAAAAGTGAAGGCAACAACCCCCCCCCCCCCCCCAAACACACACATAGACACACATAGACACACACACACACACACACTTAGATGAGCACCAGTGACATATTTCTTGAGCACATGGATTGCCTTTTCAGATGCCCTTTATATTAATTGCCATCCTGCAGCAGAGGTGTCAAATGCAATCCCACTCACAGAATGCTTTAGAGCTCACCCACCTCACACTCCGAAAGTCACTGCGGGGTCTCTCATTAACTCCCACTTAAACAGTTTGGAGAACTGGGAAATACACACAAACTCAGTCACACACACGTACGTTTTGGTTCACATTTTACAGACACATCCACAGGCCCCACAAATACACACATAATGACTGAACAAATACTCACACATTCATGTACACCAACAAAATTCACACACACACATACACACACACACACACACATAATAAATGTACAATATTATACTACTGTTACGTCCAGTCAAACTATTATTCTCATTGGACAACACACATTCTACTTTTCAATAGCCATGGTATACCCTGACATACCATGGGTGACTTCACGGCTCATAATCACTTCAGTATTTTCACTGCTGACCGATTTTCATAACATTATTACACACAGACAATACTGCTGCTCTCCCTGAACTTTCAAGCTACTGTGTGCAGTCTTACATACAGTAGTCCAATGGGTCACCCTACAGAAAAGAATTTGTATTACTTGAAACAACTGTCATAATGTCTGTATTACTCTCTTGCATTTATCGAGAAGCCAACAATACTAGTACGGATAGGTTTTGTTCAGATTTTATTGATACCAATAGAAAAATACCACTGAAGTATTTGTAAACCACAGGTTTTTCCTGGGTGAAAGGCTACCTCTTTGAACAAAATAGAGGTAAAAAAAACACTACATGACACTCACATTAGCATCTGGCAAACACTGCTTTGCTCTGGTAAAAACTGAGAGTACATTTGTACTGCTTGTTACCTAAAGTAATTGGACATGTTTTACTTGATGGGGTTATAGAACTTCAAATTTAAACTGTCTGATTTGAAGCTATCCTATTTAAATAGATATAGCCATAGTGTGTTTTTACATAGAGTGTTATTTTCTTTGCACAATTATTAGTCTATTATTATAGATTATTTTTGTGTGCAATTGTGACAGCGCTATATCACAATAGGTGGGATATCCTCCCTCCATCTAACATTAGTGAGTATAAATAATCACCATACTCTTGCTCTTACTTCATCGCTCCTCAACTATTCTACTCGCTATTCTTTCTATTCCTGACCACACTCTATATTTTGTTGCCATTGTAGTTTGACATCTGACATTACAGACATCCTCAGAACTGAAGACTGCTTGTAGCATGTATACAATAGTATCAGACTTTCAGTTGCAAACAAAGGATGTGAAAAGAAAAAAAAGGCTAAATGAAAATGTATATTATGGTAAATGGACTGCATTTATATAGCGCTTTTCTACTCCTACGAGCACTCAAAGCGCTCTACAATGTGTGCTTCACATTCACCCATTCACACACATGCACTCACACACCAGTGGCAGAGGCTGCAATGCAAGGTACCATCCTGCCACTGGGAACAATTGGGGTTCAGTATCTTGCTCAAGGATACTTCGATGAGGTCAGATGGAACAGGGCTCGAACCTGCAACCCTCCGGTTGCCGAACAGCACCTCCACCTGCGCCACCATCACCCACAATTATTTAATATGAAGTCAGTGCTTCTGCAGAAGATATTCAGATATCCCTGAATCCTTTATCCTAAATATTTCTTGAAAGTAACTGTAAATGAATTACACATTAACTGCTACTTTTCTTTTGTAATTACATTACCTTCATTATATGTAACTACATGTATTACTCTCCACCACTGCCCACAGATAGATCTCATAAATTTAGTTTCTAGAAAGCTACCGGCAAAAACAGCCCATGCAATCTTACATATCTAGTTTTAAGCAGCCTGGAAATTTTCTGAGAGATCTGTCATGTAACAAACAGGAAAGACTCATAATAATGCTATAATTAACTACCTTCTGTTGTTATTACTGTATCTGATTGCCCACTGCTGGGCAACATGTTTCCCGCAAGCCTACTTCGCACTGTATTATTTCAGGAAGCGCATCTGGGCTGAGGTGGATGCCAATCTGTCAGGCCCCGGCAGTCCGTCAGCAGGACCCAGTGAGCGTTACGGCACCATGTCAGAATGATCCGAGTCGCTCAGTAAATAAATCACCCCCTGTAATGTGCCGCCAAATACCAGCTTGTCATGGCGCCACCACAAAGAGAAGCCCACTCCGTTCTGCAAATGCAGTCTGCGCTATCTCTCCACCCCACCCCACCACACCTCACCACTTTCCAGCACTGTTTACAATGTTTGCTGGGGTGGTGAGTAGGCAAACAAAAGTGCACACACACACACACACACATGTATTTATACACACACTGGGGCTCGCACACACACACACACACACACACACACACACACACACACACACACGCCAAACACAAAGTAATCCTCAAGCACTTATGAAGCACACTGAGGCCCCTCTCTTGATTTATAGAAAATGTTTCATGCATTATTAACAAGGAGACCCGAGTGCGTACTAACAGTTTTTGCAGGGCGGATGCCGGCATTAAGACTAGTGTCTCTGCTAAACTGTGGGATAAATATTTCATTAGGCCCTGGGAAGGGTATGGCTTGATTTATGAAGCAGGTGGGCAGACATGCAAAACAAGCTCTCAGAGGCTGTGTTACAGTATTGGAGCTGGAGCGAGCTGCCTCTCTCCACGTCTCTGGGTGCCCTTGCTCGTCCTCCTTCACTCTCTCTCTCTCTCACTCGTCCCTTCCTGGTTTGCTGTGTGCGGGGCCTGCCACGCGGTGAGAGGAAGCACTGTGGCAGCTCGCTCTCTCTTTTTCAGTGGGCTAGGGTTAATCGTCTCCTGTTCTGAGCTGCACTGATGGATGCTGGGAGGCTAGTGGGGAGATAGAGCAGGCATCACACAGATAAATTGAGCTGGAGGCAGGTTGGAAAACGGGGGGACATCACAGGATTAGGAGAATGCCAAGTGTGCAGTCAAACTAGTACACACACACACACATACACAAGGACACACTCTCTCTCTCTCACACACACATACACACACACACATACACACATATTTCACTCAAATGCACAGACATGCACACACAGCCATACAAACCCACAAACACACAAACGTGCACACATGCACACGCACACACACAAAATGCAGAGGCGAGAAAAATTCCCTCTTTTGAGAAACGACTCTGGCAGAAAGACAAAGGGTTTCCTCCGTAATTTGGCTGGTAATGGTAAGACATCAGATGGGTCACAGGCCGGATCTGTGCACCTAATGCAGAAAGCCATTCTCCCGCACTCCTCGTGGACATAAGAGAGTCATTTAGCAAACATTTATCTTTTTTAAAAAGCCATTATGCCGTGTTACTGTGCTTGATTGTTTCTTTATTGAATTTGGGCAGCCCCAAGCTTGCATCGCGCTTCAGGTCTCGGCAAAATTATCTTTTTTTTTTCTTCCCTCCCATCTTTCTCTCCCCTCCTCCACTTTTCACAAGTCCATTATCTTGAAATAGAATGATAATACAAAATCATTGTACTTTATGACATGACAGTGGAAAACAAAATAGATTTCACCCTCTGCTTGTTTTAATGAACAAAATCAACATTTTTAACAAAAGACAAAGCAAAGTGTTTTTCTTTCTAAAAAATGTGTGTCTATTGTATGTAGTAGCCTATATGTAAGCAAATGCAGAAATCTTCTTTAATGTTATCTTTAAATATGCACTAATCCCTCCCCCTTACACACCCAGGCCACACACAAAAAAAAAAACAGCTCCATTCACAAACCGAGGCACAGTGGCCTTCACAGCACAACACCCCTACAAGCAGAGGACAGCAAAGGGTGACTTTCTATCAGATACCCCTCTCCCCCATACACACACACACACGCACGGACGGACGGACACACACATACACACACACAACCACACACATTTGCCATGAAGGTGTGGGGAAGATTCATGGTGGTCCTAACCCGTGCTGACAGGGAGGGGAAATGAAGGAGTCTGATGGCGGAAGCAGATCACTGCAGCTGGCTTCATCAGCCTAGAGGAACTCTAGCAACAGCAGGGAAGGTCAATGGGAGACTCACAATAGGGAAGAGAGAGTGAGAGAAAAAGAAAGAAAGAGAGAGAGGAAAAGAGAGTGAGAGAGAAAAAACAAATATAGAGAGAGAGACGAAGAGAGATGAAGGGCAAAAAATGTCAGAAAGAGGCAAAGGCAACGATCTCAAGTGAGATGTGAAGGTAGAGAGATAGACAGAGAGCCAAGCCTTCAAATGAAAGCTAGGGGATGATAGAGATGGTAAGAACCATGAGAAAGATTGTCAAAACAAGATAAAGCCAAATCTAAGAACAGACGTAGAAAGGGAAGGAAAATTCTGCACTCCGGATGACTATTCTGACCAGCCCTCCAACACCTGTGGATCTCCTCCAGATTTTGCTTGTCACGGTAACTGAGTAATGAGTACAGCAGATGGACTAATTATGACGATAATGATGACAGTAATGATAATTGGGACGCAGAGAAAAGAAGTAGTGGGAGGACAAGAGTAGATATAATCAAGAGCAATGATGAGGAGCAGAAAAAAAAACATGCAGTTTATTAACACAGAAAAACACCAATGACGAGCATGGCAGCCTCCAGGTTCACGTCGTGCACTAATGATTATGCTTTTATTAATCTTTCTTTCTCTTTCTCTCTCTCTCTCTCTCTCTCTCTCTGTCAGACATGTACAAACACACACACACACACACACACAAAAAAAAAAACACTCTGTCCTCCCCCTCTTCCAATTGCGACTCAGTCTGATGAACTGTGCGTTGGAGGTCTCGACTGCTCTGCAATTATGCCCTAATGAAAAACAACCTAAGGCAATCAGCACTTGCGGCTGTGGATGCATGGCGAGAGAATGAAAGGCTAAAATCACCCCCACGGCTGATGCCGTCCCCATGCACCCTTGCTACAGTGCAGCCCCATCCTGAGCCAGTTTGCATTACTTCATTCGAATGGTGAATGGGAGGGAGAGGGCGCTGGCTGTATTAGTGACTACTGTCAGACGGGATTCAGTCTGACACACCCAAGCAAAGTTGGCATCAATGAGGGCTCATTAAAAGCCACTGATTATGGGGAAAGTGTGTGCATGTGAGTTTCTGTGTGTCTATGTCTGCGTGTGTGTGCACAAGAGATTCTGTGTGTTTACGTTTGTGTGTGTGTGTATGAGTCTATGTGTGTGTGTGTGCATGTAACTGTGATGTTGCTATTGTATGCACAAACACATCTACATGTACTAAATTAGGATGAATATATAATGTGAAAATGTGTCAATCTGGCAATGTAGAGAGATGTGCTTTGCTGCCAGACATGTACAGCCAGGCACAGTTTTGCATATCATATGCTTACACATAGACACACACACACACACACACATAAATCCAACCCACCAGTGTGGTTACATGTGGACAATGAAGTGCGTGTGTGTCTGACTGCAATGTGAGTACTGAGCAGGGCCTCTTGGGCATGGGGTTGGGAGGCTGCCTGTCATCGGCGGCGGGCCCAGGGGACAAAGGGGGGTAATGGAGCGCCGCGGGATGAGAGGCCTGAGTGGGGCTCTACTGTTGGCTCCTGTGAGCCTGTGCGCTCTGCCCACGACTCAACCCTTCACCGAATGCCAGCTTGGTGGGCACAGATCTCATGGGGCCTCTACTACACACAGACCTGTCAGAGAGAGAGAGAGAGAGAGAGAGAGAAAGACAGAAAGAAAGAGAGAGAGAGAGAGAGAGAGAGAGAGAGAGAGAGAGAGAGAGAGAGAGAGAAGCCAAAGCAAGCGAGAGACACAAAAAAAAAATGTTTTGTGGGGTCCCCCCCCCCCCCCCCCCCCCCCCCCCTTTTCCTCCTCCTCCTCATCCCACCCCTTTCCACCTCTTTAACAGCTTCACACTTCTGAAAAGCAGTGGAAAGTGTGAGGGCTGAAGGGCATTAAGGACATGAGAGGAGCAGTGAGAATCAGGAAGTGATGCCAAACCAGCACAGGCGTCAGACCAAACAGGTCAAAGGGTGGAAGGCAGAACATGCTTTGAATGCTGTTAATTGCCATTACGGGCTGACATGGAGCAAAGGACATCACAATTTCCCGATGACTTCTGGGCACAAACAGTTATTAGCCAAGCCGTGTTTATTAGTTTCCTCGGCGGCCCTAAAGGGACTGAAGCGGGACGTGCATAATCTCCTGCATTAGTGCACAGCAAACATACATTAATACAGGCTCATTTACAAGCCCACACAGACGCAGGGTACCAAGGCCTGTTAAGTTTTAGCCTGTGCATATGAAAATGAAGAGGCTGTTATAAAAAGCCATTTCTTTGAGCATTTTAAAGGTCAACATACAGTACACTGTAATTACACCCTCTCAGAGCTTGAGAAACCTCTGCAAATGACAAACAGATGAGAAGGGTACATGTGTCCATGCTGCCAAAGCAGCCTTTGAGGCTGCAACAGCTATTTTCATAGGTGTTCAGGCGTTGATCATCGATTAATCAGTTTATTGTTTCGATGACATGTCTAAAAACAACGAAAAATTACAAACAATGAAAAAACAGATGGACAGACAAAAGAACACACAGACTATCCACACTTCATAATTTCCCAGGAAATAGGTTAAATTCTATGTGCACAAGATGAACACAGTGGCCAGCAAACAATGATGCAACTATACCAGGTATTTTACAGAAGCAATAAGTCAATGTCACATTTGCCATAACAATGAGCTTCCACTATAATCAGTGGCTCAGTACACTGAATATTTTGACATAGCTGGATGTAACGCCTCCGTAACGTCCACGGTGAGACTCTAGAGTAAGCCTACATGTATTTCCCATTGCACAATATCACGCACAACACAACAGTTCACAGCTGGTTGCCTGCTGTCACAGGCACGGTGCATGTTGTACCCAGGTTGTACCCACTTCACAGCTCAACATACACTGCCGCAGAGGCTGATCAACAATCACATAGCCTATATGCTTATCTACATAAACATAGACATGCACACAAAGTCACACACGTCTCTCTACACAAACACAAACAGGAAAACATCTGTGTAATTAAAAAAAAATAATTAGCACTAACACACACTTATAATTCTACCTTCAGCAATCTTCCACGGGCATATGGATCCCTTCAGAAACTGTAGTGTAGTCTTCTTCCACTAGAGGGAGATACTGTCTCTCAGGTAGTCACACACATTAAAAAAAATCCCTTAGGGCTTCAGAGTATACCAGAGCCCACTAACACAGCAAAAACACACACACACAGACACACACTCACCAAAAAACACACATATTCATTAGTGATTTTTTTCTTTCAATTTATGAAATACATCAGCTCAAAGTACAGTACCTAATAAATTCTGTTCATTCTGTCCCGTCGATATTTTATGAATTTAGTATGCTGCTTCCGGATGACTGGGGAGTTGACATGTAGACTCCTTAAAGCCAACAGATGTGCTTGAGCTTCTCTGCCTTGAACATAACATCACTCAGGTCATGTCCGAGCGTAATTAGCTCCATCTTTGAACACTGCCTGACAGGACCGTGGCTGTCTGAGCGGGACTAATTTGCTCGCCCGTCAACCGCTTCGTCAGTCTCTCCAGAGTGACCCGCGGGCAGCTGAGGGGAAGGCCTTGACAAGCCTCTGTGTCTGCCGCGCGTGATACTGCAACAGATGGAACTCCATTGCCCCTGCACTGAACATTTCACCCCGCTCAAGAGGTCACTGCCAACCAACCCCCCTCTCTACTACCACCACTACCAGCGCCGCCACAGCGCTTCCCCATGCCCCCACACCCCTCGGTGGTGTTTGTCTGCCTGCCCCCCGATTTTATCATGTCATGTGACTGGAGGTCACGGCTGCAGATTGTAAACTGCAGGTCCTGTGATACCGCGTCTCTGGCTCCTGGGCAGGGTTTTGCATGTAGGTGACTGGCTATGCCAGCTGCTTCTGTCAGGTGGGAAGGCCTGAGTGATCGGCACAAGCCTGAGGGCACAAGGTGTTTGGAGCATTCCACAGTCAGATGCACAGCGAGGGGAACCACTCAAATACTCAAGCACTCAGCACTGATTATGACAGGCTGTCACCCCGGTGGTGCATTAAAAAAAACACAAACACACACACACACACACACACACACACATACATAAACACAAGAGCACACAAAGCCAAACTGTCTTCATTAACAGCTGAAGGCAACACTAATCAGCTGCTCTGCCATGATGGAAAGAGAGCATGTTGATGTGATAGTGTTGTCCTATCTTAATTACTCCACACACACACAAACAAACAAACAATGACAACATTAATTACATTAGTGACCCCTAGATTTTTATTCCACCAGCATTCTACAAGCATGAACATCTCCCTTACCCTCCTTCACTACACCCATCCCCCCTCATCCCCTCACAATCCCTACTCCTCCTCAGCACGTTGCTGTAATCCGGGGATTTGGTGGAGAAGACCTGATCAGGGCCGGCACGTCCTCCTCCCTTCCCTAAGACTAGGCCTGCTAATTGGCACCAGATACCTTGCATGCCTTGCAAATGAACTAAGTGCCCGTCGCTGCATGGGCGGATCAAGGCGAGCAATAATGATTAGCTTAAAAGGCTAAAAAACTGATCCTTAAGTCCTCACGAAACAATATTAGATTTCCACACAAACAATGGGCACTGGTATGAGAGCTTGTAGATGGAGGCACAGAGAGAGAGAGAGAGAGAGAGAGAGAGAGGGAGGGACAGGTAAAGACAGATAGAGGAAGGAGAGAGAGATGGAGAGAGAAAGAGAAAATCACGGGTGGGAGGATGGAAGGAGTCGCAGAGAGTTCAATATTACTGTAAGTAATTAAAACTACTTCCAGTGAGAAAAAGGCAGAAAGGTAAAACTGTTACAAAATAAAATCACTAAGCAACCTTGAAATGCCCTAGTAGTGGAGATTTCACACACATTATTTATTAACACAGACACATACACACACACACACACACACACACACACACCTACAGAGTAATCCCCTCAGTGGTGTGTGTTTTCCAGCAGTGGGATGGTGTGGAGGGGTGTGGGGTGAGAATCAATTGCGGCAGGCATCTTCCCTGCCTCTCTCTGCCCGCATAAGTAATAGTTTAACCCTAATTACACTGATGAATGACCAAGGAGCTCACCTCTTAAAGCCCTCTGATTAACAGTATTGATATCACTGGGTTTTATGTTCAAGGGCAAGGCGCCACTGTACAAGAGATTTATTTGGTTTCTCACATTCCCTACTTTTGCCAAAAACATGTTCTTAAACTTGAGACACACAATACTCCTACCTTCCACCTCCTGTAGCTCCACAGGCAGACCAATACAAAGACAAATAGATAGTCACATACTGTAGGTACTCTGGACAGACAACACAAGCTCACCATTCAGCTGTTACCTGGATTCATTAGCCAATTTTGACAACAATCATTGGCATCAAAGTGAGATCTGTGGGACTATGCCTCAACGTCCCCAAGCTCTAATTAGCTCAGTGCACACTGGCCTGCATGATTAGTTGAGAAATATGCATTGTATGCGTTCACACCAGTATTGGAGATGTTAGGCTCTTGGCTTTGTCAGTAAAATATTGTCTTTGTGTTTTTTTTATTATTTATAAAGTTGTATATCAGAGTGATCAATCAGGAATAAAAATAAAATTGACTTATTTATTCAAAATGGTAAAATGACTGATGTCCTCTTAGACAAGTGACCAGTTAATATAACTACAAGTACCAGTCATATAGGATATGTCAGTCTAAATAAAATGTGCTTCTTCAATAAAGTAATTATTAATAATTAGTGGAATTTTTCTTATTTCTGTGATTAAAGCATTCCAATTGGTTAGGTTAGAGTAATTAGGTTACGGTTTATATCAATTTAGTTTAATATGGATAATAGTAAAGGTCACAAGTTCACAATTGTCTTTTCTTTTTATGATCTTAGTGTTCATAGATATTCAGATGCACAGATTTCAGATGCATGTCAGTTATACAGTAACATGTTTGTTGTTTTTGTAATCATAATGTAATCTCTGTCAAACTGCAATTGGTATTAACGGTGATTGGTATTAATGGTATTAACAAGTGAAAACAGATCATCCCAAAACAATCCAATTAGAGTTAGCCTAATAATAGTTTATTGAAATTATATAAATACATTTCCATGAATTTAAATGGACTGGGTTTCTGCATCTGAACTCTTCCTTTATTCTTTAGAGATCAGTGAATTGTACCAGTTTGTAATATTGTAATATAATATGTTAGCTTTGCCAAAACTATTCATTGTCATGCCAATAAAGCTTTTAAATAAAGCTTGAACTTGGATATAGAGAGAGAAAGAGAGAGAGAGAGAGAGAGAGAGAGAGAGAGAGAGAGACTCTTTAAACGTTGCTCCAATGACATACGGTTAATATGTAGATGCAAAACAGTTGTATGAAACAGACCAGGTTTAACCTACTGTATAATCCCTCTGCCTAGTCATATGTATTGCTGCTACAGTATAATTACCGGTATAACAGGCTATGTGGAAATCACATCCTGCTACTGACGTTGGCCAGAAATGAAATTATGGCCTGTCCGTCTCAGGGGACACAATCCTCCTGTTTTTACAAAATACTAATCTAGAGGCAGAGCTAGAGCTATAATCATCAGCTTAGCCCCTTAACGACCCAGGTCATAACACAATGCGCCGGCGCTTCTCAATTATTAATAAAAGACCAGGCATGACCTCTTGAGCTCTCACAAGAGTCTTTCATCTGCCTTAAATCAACTGCCTCTCTCCCCGACTCTCCTCCCACACCCGCCCAACTCTTCAAAAAAATAGCACATTCCCCGTCACCTGCTTCTGCTGTCCAGAGCACAGAGGTTAAGGAGCAGGGCACCCAAGCCTGCTTATAATCACAGCTTCTTCATGTTCCCCTGCCTTGTACATCTCATCTCCTCTCCTCTCTAGCTGTGATGGGTTTGGCACCACCAGGCAGGCCATCTGAGTATTTTTATCCATCAGCTGCTTCCCCTACCCACAAAGCAGAGAGGGCTTTCTGAGGCCATGTTTCTCCATGTTTTGGTCGGCCTAGCTGCCTGCCTTTCTGTGTGTCTATGTCTGTCTGCCTATTTAACTGCTTCTCTACTTATAAATATCTGTCTCCCTGTCTTTCTGTCTGTCTATCTGCCAGCCATGCTGCCAGCAGTGACTGTCGGTCTCTATCTGTCTTTTGGCCTCTCTGTCTGTCTGCTACACTTCCCACACTGGGTCAGCCAAAACGGCTGAGAGCCATCTGCATGAGGCCAGGCTTAAAACAGTGTGCTGGATCTCATTAGCACCTCTTTGTGATTCACATTGGACGGAAGGAGAGCTGAGTCAAGCTTAGTGGAGCCGAGCTGAGTGGAAGGGTGTCAAGACTGAGCAGAAGCTCAACATACTGTGTCGGGGTTGGCTAGCAGCTCTATTCAAAGACATGCTTCAGCTGGCTCGCTAAGAACTGCTCAGCTCATTTCAATGGTTTAGGACTTCTGTTTGCTCAGTAACAGTCACTATTCAACATGGTTTTATTAATCTGGACAAAGCTGCAGCACAAGCAAGGCACCATTGTTTCTAGTTTACACCTATTACTGAAGGAGATGTATTTACATGAAGAGGAATGAAAATGCTCCATTTTTTTTTTCATTTATTGAGGTAAACAACCTTTTCGGGAGTTTTATAAAGTTTTGTGCTCATTTATTTTTAAGAATGGGAAAATTGCACAATATAGAGTTAAGGAATGGTGTGTAGGCAGCCAATGTGATTTTCACACTAGGGGTTGTGGCAAGGGTCCTATCAAACTGTGGTTAGGAGGCTCAGTGATGCTTCTCTCTGTCAATTTGCCAGTTCCCTTCCCACATCTCTCATCCCTTACCATTCTAAATATACCAAAGGCATTTCGCCTTCTCTTTGCAGTCATTGTTTTTAGTTTTCTGTCTCTGGTGGTCGTTGTCACCCCCCTGGCAGAAGGCAATCTCCCTCGCCCCTCGTGGTCCCATTAGGGGGAAAAGGGCCCCCTGTATGCCAATCATAAGCCCCATCACTCAAGCTGAGGGCTGCAGTAAAAAAAAAAAACACACACACACACAAGGGTGGAAGGAATTCTGCCCCCCATTGCTACAGGAAGATAAAGCACACAAACAGCGAATAGAAAAAAAAAACAGGAGAAAGTCAAGAAAAGCCTCATTAGTGTTTGTGAGTGTGTGCGTGTGCGCATGTTGGTGTGAAGAAAGAGATTGTGAGTGTGCAGGTGTGAAGAAAAAGTGTATGTGTGTGTGTGTGTAGGGTGTGCTAGCATGAGTTGCCACTACAGCTCAACCACAGACGAAGGCTCATAAAACCATCAAAAAGCATTCTCAGGTGTAATCAGGTGAAAAACATCATAAAAAATTGTGATTGAATGCATAGGACCCCAAAGAATCCTTCACATTGCCCTCCCACACTTACTTAAAGGCATTTATTTGTCCTTTTACAAATATACAGAACTCTACCTGTTCCATATACTGTACCTGTCAAATGACAAGCTTTTTTACAGAAAGAGACAAGGATGTGCATTGCTCACTCTAGGGGAAAGCTCACCAGCGCTGTGCAGATCCACCATGCAAACAGCAGGATTTGACACAACATTACAGGGAGCTCAATGCCCATTTCGCCCCAGAGACACTTGTAATAGCCAGCCATTCTGCCTCTGATTGAATTCAGTTACATTTTATAAATGCTTGTCCTTCCCCTCGCTGTGCGTCTCTCCTCTCGTGAGGGCGAGCGTGTTGTATAAATCCCTCATATCCTTAATGCCGGGGCTGACGTGCCATGATGGTGTGTGGAGCTGCACTAATTAGACATGCCTTACGATAACCCTCTCTGTCTCTCCTCTACACTCCACACTCTCTGGCCTCATTAGTGCTGCTGCAATATTTAGCACAGTGATTACAGAAGGCAAAGACCATGCCACTGCCCAGTAGACCGGCCCTCTGCCACTGACAGTCTCGGGTAGCACATCGAGCACACAGAAGGTAGAGGGCTGTTAGCCTGCAGAGGGGGACGACGTTTGGAGATCACTGCAAAAGCTGTGATTTTGAGGTGGGAGTTATCGGAAAATTCAAAACACATTTGAACTGTTGAATAAAAGTCTGTTAAATAGGATTTCAGTAAGTTTATGCAACCATTTTTGTGGTCATAAAATCGCTTACAAAACGCTTTTTCTATTAGACTGGCTTGTTGTGTTTGTGCGCTTGTCGGACTTAACAGATCACTTGCTCTCTTCAAGGCTGATTCTTCAAAATGTAGGTTGGTTTGTAGCCGTAGTATGTTTTAAAGTATACAAGTTGGTATGTTGTAGTATGTTTAGAAGTATACAATTGTCTACAGGATAGATTATGCTATACCGTCATAAAAACTGTGTACCTATTGCAACTCAAAAAGCATTAAAAAAGCATTTCAACGTTTCCACATTTTACCCTTTTTTCATTTTTTTTAATTAGTGAAAAGGTCAACTCAGAAATGCCCAACCACAGGCTCCGAGTCTGTACACCAGCCCGAATTAACCTCACCTGTCTGAGAAATGTGCATAGCCCACCTCCTGTCTCTGCCTCACTCTCATCTTGGAGGTGGAGGCCTGCCGCTAGTAGTCATTTCCATTGCGGGGATGTTATTTACATAAGATTGCAAACTCAATAATGCACGCAAGCCTCCATAATGCCCATGCTCAAGAATCCCTGCAATGTGCCGGGGAATGGAAAAACAGCTGTGCCCAGACAAAATGAGAGGATACCCTACTGCTGATAGTGATGATGGCAAGTAAATACACAATGACAATGAGAGGGGGAGGAACAGCGAGAAAGATAGTGAAGCACAAGGGTGGAATGTGTGTGTGTGTGTGTGTGTGTGTGTGTGTGTGTGTGTTCAACTCTTTTTTACTCCCTCAGACAGTGGTTTTACTTTCTATCCTTCTATGTGGGGCTGGGGAGGACTGAAAGATTGAGCCAATGTGCATCACACTGCAATAATAATGATATCAGCAGCATGGTGAGCATGAGAATATATGCACTATGGGGCACACATGCTGCAAGTGCAAACGCACACACACTGAAACACACCCTGTATAACCTCATATTGGGAGAGTGCAGCAAGTATGATAAACAGACAAGGGAAGGTGGGAAGACAGGAAGAAGAAGCGCAAGCGAATGAGGGAGCACGCAGGAGGGGCATGGAAAGAAGCCTAGGGGCCCCGCTGTAAAATTGCCCACAGACGCATAAAATGAAACAGTGTGGCCCGCAGGTGCAGCAGCAGCGACGTGACTCCCAACCTGATGCTCAGCTCATGCTCACCTGGTGCCAAGGGGTCGAGGAAACGTGGGGGCTGGAGATGCAGAAGCAGCTGAACCCTGTGCAGGCAAACCGACTCGGCCCCTATTTGTGTAAACATGGCCCTCATACATAAATGATGCCCTGGGCAGAAGATTCACTCCTTCGCCCGTTTCTTTTTCTTTGGCTGTCTCTAGAATGCACAGCAGCAGGTCACATGTATTATAGATGTTAATGGTGGCGCTCAACAGCAAACAACTTGGCAACCTCGTGTGGCTTGCGGTAACTGGACAGATAGGACTGAAGGAGGGGGAAACACATGGGAAGGAGGGAGATTATGACCCAGTCCTATTTCTCTTTCCTTAACACTGGAGCTTGATTTCGAGTGCCCCTCAAAAGAACATACAACTCAACGATGAAGTAAAAAATGTGGACACAAAACTGCATACCACTTTATGCCGATTTGGAGGCCCCCATAACCGGGATACCTTTGTTCTCGTAAACATATGTATTGGCTACTCATTAATGATTGGGAAACGAAAGACTTTAATGTCTATCTTGAATGGTTTTCTAATCTTCGTATGCATCATTTGCATCAACCCCATCATTATTTGAAATTGTCATGCCTATAAGCAACTATATCCATTCTCTTCACTGTTTCGTGAACTCTCACTGTGTAAATATCCTGGGCAATATTCCCTAAATTTAGTTCGAAGCTCCTGACCTTCCACTAGTTTATATTTTTAAGGGTTAAAAAACTCTTCCCTTGACACCTTATTAGGGCTGGACAATTAATCGAAAAGTAATCGTAATCGACATTCAAAACCTATAATCAATCAAATTTTTTCAGGTCAATTATTTAAACTAATTTCCCTTTAAAAACACCACTGTGTGTGGAGTTAGGTGACCTAGGGTTAGGTTAGCTCCGAAAATTGTAGAAAATTGTAGAAATGGGACAGGGTGAACTATGTGAATGTTCTCACTGAATTACATTACTAGAAGCTAGTAGTATAATGAATTCCTATACTTTTTGTAACAAATGATAGCGTGTTAAGACCAAAAAACAACAACTTTTACAAAGTTATATGTTGTAATTTTCTTGTACTCCTCTTTGAAGTGGGAAATACTGTAATACACTGGAAGCAAATTAAAGCCGGACAACAAAGCTCTGCCCGCTTAGTGGTGTTGCTTTGTGTTCCCTTGTGTGCAGTTGTATGTGAGTAGAAAGGTGATGATGACCTCACCACCACTACCCCTCCATCAGAGGAGGTCAGCTCTCATAACTAGTCTAACGAGGTCTCAATGCACAGTACTGAAAGGCTGTTACAAAACCCCACCAGACTTATAGCCTAACCATTAGTGCGGCGCTAAGCCTTGACACAATACACAGCATACCTGACACTGGCCTGCTCTGACACCACGTTACAGTAGGCCATGGGGCGACCCGCTCCACATCACCCGACATCATCCGGCGCCGGGAGGGGTCACTCTGGGGTCATAGTTATTTCGGCCTGAAGAAAACACATTAGCGGAGGGGGGCGGGGGGTGGCCTTGCTCACTGCGGAGCTGCCAAGCACTCAGCATCCCACCGACTACACCACAGGATCCTCTCATCTGCACTGATGCCGGGGCCATGTTCACATTGATACAGAAATGACCATAGTGGTGGGAGGGAAGCAATCAGCAATTGTCACACACACACACACACACACACACACACACACACACACACACACTTTTCTTCTTTATTTGGGTGAGAAAGCAAGACAAGCATTTTAAGTTATTTTAAGAGCAACAGCAGCTCAGATACTGTATGATTCAGTCACACAAGCAGATGTCAGCATGGATGACATTGAACAGTTTTTACAGTAGCAAGCAAAAATACACACACAGTCAGGGTGTATGACTTTGGTTGGTGCTCTCTGTCAGCAGTCAACTGAAATTCTGTGGACTGTCTGAGGACCTTTTTTTGGTACGTTAATGACAAAGGAGCAACTGTCTGATGATCTGTGTTTAATTCATAAACATCATTAAGATGATCTTGACACTCAAATATCACAGCATGCTTGTCCTCAGCTATTGGACCTCAACTCTTAAGTTCTATACATTGTAATCCAAATGCAATTTAAATGAGGTGAATAGCAGGCATCTCCATGGTATCCATTGTAAAAAAAAAATTAAAGCCAGTACAGCCCACAACAGTGAAAGCCAGAACAGCCCACTTCTCTACCTTTGTTGCCCCATCACACACACACACAGGCCATTGAAACAAAATCCCAATTTGTCAGAGCAAACTTCACCTTTTCCTTTCACTCAGGTCCATCTTGTTCCATGTTTGATGTTAGCCCCTCAAAAGCAAAGCCAGTGGTCATTTAATTATGGCTATAAATAGACAGATTTAATTATTGCCATCCTTCTCATTTAAATGCTAATGGACATTGTAATTAATGGATTAGGAGCAAATGACACAATAATAATTAAGAGCATTATCACAAAGGGCCTTGAGCAATCTGTACTGAAAATATTATGCCCATTTTCCACTGGCAACTGGCTGCCATTTTGCACGCCCAGAGCAGGACATTACTTATGGTGGCTTATGTGAATGCAGGGGTGCAAGTTCCTTGTGAATGAATGCTATCATACTTCAGCAGCCAGTGTTAGGGACTGAGAACTTGGCACAATGGCTTTGCATCCTGCTATGAGCTACGCTGTGATTTACCAGTTACCAGATCTATAAATAATTTCCACACCATCTTGTAGCTGTGCTGAGGTGTACATTAATCATAATGTGGTTCATTTACCATTTACAGCAACCTGTAGATGTTGTGTCAGCAAATAAAAATATTGAGCCAGGAACAGACCACCCAACTTTTTCAGACTAGACTTACCGATCAGGATTTAGCTATGAGTGCTAACCAATTGAGTTGTTCACCTTTTAATGTCATAATTAGTACCGAGCCCATAAAACAAGAAATATGTTTCATTCTTTCTCATTTCATTGGGATCACATCAAAA
>JAGFZM010000061.1:212093-228339 GCA_017657215.1 Limnothrissa miodon
CCTATGGAAGTAGTTTCCTAGTTTAAGGATGATAGCCAAGATGACACTTACAAAACCTAGAGTCAACATTTTTGTCTACCCTAAACACAAGCAGATATGTCTAAATTTTGTAAGTTTATTACATCAAGCTGGTGGATGATTGCTTGAAACGAAAGTAAATTCTAATACCACAAATAACCTGTTGATAGAGGCAACTGTAGAGGTCCATTCCAATTTTTATAGCCTTGCCTATTTTTATACCTTGTCTTTTTTATCTCCTGTGCAGTTACTTTTAAAAGGGACCTATTTCACCTGTGATTGTTGTTGCAACCACTTTCCTCTTCAAAGCATGTTAAGAGAGAAGGCAGAACATTTTCAGAAAAGTGTCCTTCCTGAATCAACAATGGTGGTAAAGAACACCAGCTGGCTGAGCAGCTATTATTTAACTTTTTTGAATAGCTGAGATTATTTTCAAATCTAATTTCAAGGACAACACTACATGGAGGTAGCAGCACTATCAGTTGCACACTAAAAACTATACATGAAAGAGTTCAGGCATAATTACATGAGCCTTGAATGGATTTCAATAGATGAGTTTAGGAGTGACAGCATATGCTCAATTTTCATTCTAATATCAGTTTAACTCAAAATATTCACTAACATCCCACAAAAGCTACTTTAGCCTATGGCAAAATGTACACTAAAAATATTGCTTAAGGCTGTGTTTCATGTTGCCTTTCAGATTGAAAACAGCACTAAGTGCTCATAATGCAGCATGGCTACTGTTCCTCAACCCGTGGCTTATTCCCAATGATGTCCATGGGCCTAATAAGAGCACAGCTGATGAATGCAAAGGACCTTCACATCAGTCTACTTTTCCAGAAGCACAGCGTACAGTGGGTCATTATGAGGGCAAACTTTGGAAATGGGCTTTCTATACTGCTACATTATGAATGGGCCAACTCAGCTCATCTTGTAAGGAGTACTAGCTCATTAGAACGGGACTGGAGCATCCCTCGGGTGGTGCTTGATAAAAGGGAAAAGGGAAAAAAGAAAACAGGCCTCCTCTTATTCAGTACAGCATAATGCAAAGCATTATCTAACTGAACACAGCAAATTGCCCCTTCAATGTCAGTAGTTAATGGTCCATGTAGGTGATCTATTAGGGCAATCGATAAATTAGCCTTTATCTTTCAATGGGTTATATGCTTGGGTGAGACTGTGAGGTGTCAGACATCACACTGTACCAGACTTGGCCAAGTATGAAAACAAAAATACTATGACATCACATAGTACTACATACTACAGTAGATGCTTGGTTTAATTAATCATATCTTACAATACAAGTTAGTTACATACCTTACAATACAAGTTAGGATAACCTAGCCTGGCTTGCGTGACAAAGTTCATGGGAGCTTAGTCTGGCCATCCTACATTACTAAACGTCTTCTGGGAGGCGGACTTAACCTGCGTCCATCAGATGCCTCTGTATACTACTTGACGAATCTACAACCAATCATACCACTCATTCCGATGACGTATGCGTAAGCTTGTTTCTCATTGGTTCCCACAGATTTGGGAAAAATAATTCCTCTAAAACGGCAGCCTGCCCAGACTGACTTGCTCGTGAAATTGAATGTAGCGTCACAGGAAGTATGGGCGGGCCTAGGCTAAGGATAACCATTATTGATAAGCAAAATGTCCTGATTTACTGCAAAACCTTCCTGCTCCATTTAAAGGATCACACAGAATTACCTTTTTAAAAAAACAGAAACCAGAAGTAGAGCAAATAGTGTAATAAAGACAAAGGTCAACATCTCAGAGAGTTTTCCTCAGGCACAAACTAAGGGAAATATTTTCCCAAAAGACAGCTTAAATTAAAACATAAAAGACACTAAATGTATCCTGCTAACTGCAATCATCTAGAGACATGTGGATCCTATAAACACAACTGACAGAACAAAGCTAAACTTAAGTATAAAAATAGCAATCAAAAATTGGGGAAGTATTTGTCAAGGGTCTTTAGGCTCATCATGAATATCAAGTTGTGGCCTTGTATGCCTTGTTTCTTTCATTTATGAGTAATATGCATGGAGGAATAGATGAGAATGCAGATGAGAATTAAATTACCTATATATCAACTTCATTAAATATCTACTACTTCCATGTGTAAAAAAGCCAAGATCTGAAATTCAATTAATCTGCTATGCAGCAGTCTTGGGAAATTGGGAACAGTGAATCAACAACAAGAGCCCACTTCTCACTATGGCTAGTAATCTCTGGAAAATTAGCTGCCACCGATTAACTGGGACATAGAGATTGAGCTCTATCTGTCTCTGCAAGCACACACACATACACACACAGACACACAGCCTTGAAAGTGAGGAGAGGAGGGTTTTCTTCCAAAAAGAAAAGACTTTTCTTACACCGGATTTGGATTGTCAAGAGGCTATAATTAAATAAATCAAATAATAAATAAATAAAACAATTTAAAAATCTCAACTTTGTATCCAAAATATCCATCCAAGTCTAAATTCGATGGACAGGGTCCTCACACGCATGACATTACTGAACCCTTTTAAAAGTATGCTTTGGACTTAGCTTATGGTCAGTGAAGCTCATAACCTTTCAGCCAGCAAATTAAGCTCTGCTCTCAAGAAAAGAACTATGACAATGTCCATGGATTTAAAATGTTATTTTTGCAATTTATTCTCTAGTTAATAACAAATATTTAAGCCTATTTACAAGCTGTAAATTGGGCGATGGTGGTGCAGGCGGTAAAGGAGCCGTTCGGTAACCTCAAAGTTGTAGGTTTGAGCCCCACTCTACCTTACCCCATTGTGTCCTTGAGCAAGACACCGAAGAAGAAGAAATGCAATGCCAATTCTTTATGACTGCTACCAAACTGTGTCTCTGCCATATTTCCTTCACAGACTTTTAGTAAAATCTGTTTAATTCACAGGGGTCAGAGGGTTGTCTGAAAAATCTGTAAGTAAACATCAACTGTCTGTTACTGGGCCATGTTTTCACCGTCATCTGTTGACAGATAACACTGTGAAGTTGTTTTGTTTTGCCGAGGGATAACTTTTCTGTCCCTTCACAATCAGCTATCAATTAGCACGACACAAACCTATTCTGCAAACACCACAAGAGACATGAGGGCCAAACCCAAAGCAGAAAATCAAAACCCAAAACTTGATAATTGCAGAAGAAGTTGTGTGCGTATGTGTGCGTATGTGTGAGTATGCGAGAAAGAGAGAGGACAGAGAGAGAGGGGGGGAGAGAGAGAGAGAGAGAGAGAGAGAGAGAGAGAGAGAGAGAGAGAGAGAGAGAGAGAATTCTTCAGAGATCAGAAAAGGGCTGTGCTTGGTAGGGTTTCATCAGGCCACTTTTCGAAGGCGTGACTGTTGTGAAAAGGTCTCTCTCAAGCACGCCCACAGGGACCACAGTTGGGGTGACAATTATCACGTCAGGTCCCTTTGCCTCCCGCTGTCTGCCACACACGTTAATTGTCTTGCTTGAGCTGTGCAAATTGTCACTGAGTACTGAACCTTGAATTTTGACTTTTATCCCCCTATCCCCTCATTCACATGACACCCCCTTGCCCCCCACACCAAACCTCTCTGCGGTGCTCATGGTGCTTTTGTTTTCCCACTAATTAATTTACAATGATTTTAAACTTGTTTTCTCCTGGAGCAGTAAACAGAGGTTGTTAAAATAAAAGGAAAGCAACTTTGTATCATGCAGCTTATTAAGTTATATGTATGAGGCAGGGGCAAAGAATAACACAAAGCTGTTAAGTGGGACACATCAAAGGCCACTATCAGAAAATTCTCAGGACACCTTGAAGGCTGTCAACCAGCTTATCATTTAGTTGCAACTCATGTGTACAGACAACAGGCAAGCATTTAAAACATAAATGTGGTTTAGTTTTAAAATAATGTAAAAATTTAATTTGCTGTATTATTTTCTTGGTTTACCAACCACAGTTAGCTTGAATCTGCTTGATAACAGTTGATTTCAATTCAGTTTACTTGACCTACTCATGTTCATAATCACACAAGATAAGACGGATAAAAACAAAACAAACAAAAAACAAAACAAAACAAAACAAGGAGTACATTACATAACTCAGCACTCTGTCTGAATGAGTGCATGTCATGTTCCAGCCTGTTTTAAACCGTCTACTACCGGTCTCCTTGAACTCAGTGGGGAAATTGGGGAAATTTACTCTGTTTCCCTAATAAACTGCCACCCCGTCTTTGAGCAGAGACTTTGTTTTTGTTATACTCCACAGCACAACAAGCAGGTAATTGTGAAAAGTGCAAGCCTAAAAACAAAACAAAACAAAAAAAAACGTGAAAATTTAAAAAACAAACTTTATTTCAGTCTAGGCTGCCATATTAAGAGAAACTGTTAATGTTACAACAACCATGATGCCTCAATTTATGTAGGAGAACAGAGCTGTATTACATTGGCAAAGCCAGAAAGCTTCATCTTGAGTTCTAAACTATCTTTCCAGTTATTAGGAATAATGGACACCCTGTCAGCATATCAGAAAACAGTAAGATAAGCTGTTTTTTCCACCCACTCTTAGAACTCGTCTGACACATGGAGCCAACTACTGAGCTAAAACTCCCACTCAGGTCAAACCATCAAGAAATGCCTGAGGAGGTAGTTATCATACTGACATTCCCATAAAACTCCCATTAAAACAGCTGTGGATTGGAGTTTAATGCTGCTGCTGCTGCTGTTGTTCAACACACTGTAAAAAATTATTCTGTGGTCACATAGATTTGAATTAATGTATCAGGTAAAATATATTCAATATAATAGTGTTTTTTTGAGGCACACATTTAATTACATTTCATATAAAAATGTTCTGAATAAAATCCACCCAATGTATTTAAGTAAATACAAACTTTATGTTTATCTAATTCCAAACAGAGAGAATATTGAGTGAATTCAAATTAATATAATCAGGCAAATTTGAATGGGAAAGAACTTCCGGGTCAAAGTGCACTTTATCTTTTTTAACTGTCAGCAGGCTATCTTCGCTCCACAAGACCATTGAAGAGAGTAAAAACTTGGATTGGTCTAGATCACTAAGGTAAGAAAACTTTTTCTTTGATGGGCTAATGAAAAGAAAGCATGTAGTGGTAAATTTCAATGTAGTAGTAACGAGTATGAATGCACTAGAATGCACTTTCCCTTTAGGCTACTTGTATGGAGCTCGTCTTCTTCTTAGACGGATAGCTTATCTCTGTTAAGCTTATCTTCGCCAAGTTGTTGCATCTTGCAAATACGAAGGTTTCGTTTTAGTTTCGTTCATATATCAGTTTATTTTAGTGTGGTAATGCCCGCCGGTCCACAGCAGCTAGGACTTATCTTTAGCATAGGCATGGAGGCTTGTAGGCTACATGGCATAAACATTCTCTTTTTACAGCTAAACAGTACACTGAAGAAGTTTCTGAAAACATTTTAGTGACAGAATGCTGTTCCATTTATTAGCGGTGTTTAGTTTGATAGTTGGTGTTCCGTAAGCCCTCCGTCAAACTCCAAAGAAAAAAATGGTAGGGTACTTTATTAGTTGAATTATGATGAATGGCAGTATCGTTGCCGACTCAAACAGCTCCTCTTGTTACGTTATTTAAAACAAACACACAAACCAAAAAAATGTGCATATATATATATATATATATATATTACACATAATGTTGCTTGTTTTGAATTTGAATTTCAAGTTGCAGGACACTAAGGACTTGGAGGAACTCCAGCAGCAGCTCATGGCCATCACTGTGACTTCAACCCCTGAAGCTTCTGAAGGTGAACGTTGGAATTCTCGTAGAAGTTGTGGAAGGCATCACAGGACTTGGCGATATTGCAAGGGCTTGCTCTGTCCTCCTCGGCTTGACCTATGCATTGAATCTCAATTATGCCACACATCTAAAATGCATCTTTGAGGTATTTCAAAAGCTTTTCTTGGAACTGGATGATTCAAATTCGTCAATGTCCAGTACCTCAAGAGCAAACTTTATTGGCTTTTTTTTTTTTATGTGTGAGCAGACTAGAACATGAGAGTAGTGCAGTGTTCATGTGCTACACATTTATATTTCAGGTTAACCATCACCATCAATTAATGTGTACATAAAGCGTTCAATATATATATTTGTATATATTTGAAGATTCTGTCTTTAAATGCTGGTTTTGAAAAAAGGCAGCGAGTTCATTGCTATTTCCGCGTTGTCACAAAAGGAACTCATAGTAATCGGCAAAACTTAAAATGCTTAACGTGTAAACGCAAAACATAGCTTAATGCACCAAAACAGCGATCAATCATCACCAAATTTCTCATGGACGTCTCTTTTTAGGCCTACTTCAGCTCACTAAATATCAAAACCGAAATCCCAAAACTATGGATGATACCTAGCCTACGCTTTTTCCTCTACATAGGCGCCCATTGTAGCCTACAGACAAAGCTTAACGTAGCTTAATGTACCAAAACAGTGATCAATCAAAACCAAATTTCTCATGAACATTTATAGACATGCTTACTTTCACCTCTCCTAATATCAAAACCAAAATCCTAATATCATAGATTTTTGGGTTAAGCAATACTCTTCCATAGGCACCCATAAAGAACATAAGTGAGGCCACTCTCGCGCTAACGCAATGCAATGGAGAACAAGAATGACTGGGAGACAGCGGTGGAAACCAAACAAATCCTTTATTGACCGTAGCCCTACAGTGTTGAGCCTGTCACACATGAGAGAGGAAATTCTCAGGAATCATGGCCCTGAAAGAGTTATTGAAGCTTGGTGTGAGGAGAATGAATGGAGTGTTGGCCAGCTGTCCTGGTGAGTAGATAGCTGGAGTGCTAAATATTCTCAAAATCTGGCCATAACGTAGAATAGCAATGAGGGACAATGATTGAATACATTACTTACATGGTGTCGGTAGTCTTATTCAGAGCCGTAGTGATGCACATTGTAACGTTACAGGCAAGCCATCATGTCAAGATGCATCAAATGTTAAGTAAATGTTTCCTTTAATGGTAGCCTATATTCCTTGTGATTTAATTAGCAATGTCCATCATCAGAAAGAAAAGAAATGTACTGATAATGCCCTCACGTTATGTTTGACAGGTGTTTGTGTGGGCTGTGCAGTGAGGTAAACGTATTTTGGAGCTAAAACTAAATACAGTACCTCTCAAAACTAATTTAACACTAACAGTTCTTGCGGTAAGTTCCACTTGTGACGTAACACTCCACCTTGTGGAAGTGAGAGGTAGTGGTTAAAAGTACATTTTTTTCTTATTATATTCAAAAATGACCATACAAAACTAGGTTTGGTAGTTCTAATATCTATGTTTAGTAACCACATTGCATTAAGTAACTTTTTAACCTGCAATTTACACTTTAACTTCTATGGGAAGTGCACATTTGAAAGTTTGCTTATTGTTAATAAAATGATGATTTGAGTATTACGGGTAATTGACTTCTGAACTTTCTGGGCAATGGAGAAGTTATTTAGAAATAATAGTAGTAGTAGTAAGTAGTAAGATTTAAGATTTAATTCATTGTGTAACGGATGCCAGCAAGCCTAGCTGTGCGTGTAGAACGTTAGTAAAGCTTCCCTCCCGACACTTCAAAGAGCGTCCTAGTCAGTTGACTGGGAGCCTGGGCTTTTTGGTCGACTGGTTAGGGCGTTCACCTCCCAATCCGCAGTTGCTGTGAGATGTGAAGTCGCGGGTTCGAGCCTGGGGCTGGACTGCACAGGATGACCTTGGTTACATTTGCATTGATTGAATTCAAATCAATGCATAGATTATTATTACTCAATTTACATAATGTATTGGTAGAATTTAATTAATTTTCACTAGTTTTATTTACACATTATAAAGTGTGTATTTTTCAAATTAACTCAGTATTTGTGTTTAGATTTTAATTATTTCAGTTCTGTCTTCGTATTTTATTATTCTACTCATATTAAATGGATACAATTTAAGGGTCTTATTTAATTATCATTTACTCAATTTCAAACAATGTGAAATCTAATTAATACAATTGCTTGTAATCTGTTGCCTCATTTTATTGAGTAGATATGGTGTATCTTTTTTTACACTGCATGACACGGTGACACTTTTGGCAGCTAAACATTATTAGTTGTTTTAACAGTCTAGGAGTTCTCACTAGAGAGCAACACTTTAACAGAGAGTTAGCAGTCAGTTGTGTATATGTTTTTAGACAGCCTCTTAGAACACTGTCAAAATCGCAATTGGCTGCTTTGAGAAGGGTCTTGATGGCTTCACAGAAGGGATCTGAGTATACCGATGTAAAAATGTGAGACAGTTTCTACAATAATGCTGAAAGAGGAATAGGATATCTTGTTATATGCCACATAAAGAACAAAGTCTCAGGGGAGAACCGATTTAGAGTTTCAAAGCATGAGACTCTAAGCGCACCTTCTGAGTCCAGGTATGCTAGCCAGGCAAAAAATCCTATGACACAAATACAATGCATCCGCTGAAGTCACCATTCTGCATTTTTATGCAGTTCCCATAGAAACGGCTGATCGTAGCCTAAACAGCCACTGTCAGATTCTATTTTTAATGCAAGTGTGTTTGATATAATTGAGTCAGTGTGATGAAGTCAGTGAGAAGATTATATGGAAATGTCAGCGTGAGGAAAGAAAGTGGGTAGAGATAGAAGGTCTGCTATTCTGTGCCTATTCTGACAGTGTGGATCCTGAGGGAAAAATCACTCACAGCATCATCCAAGTGACTGGTAAGTGT
This sequence comes from Limnothrissa miodon, assembly GCA_017657215.1. Lineage (NCBI taxonomy): Eukaryota > Metazoa > Chordata > Actinopteri > Clupeiformes > Clupeidae > Limnothrissa > Limnothrissa miodon. The sequence goes on from JAGFZM010000061.1 coordinate 220,867, forward strand.
ATTTACAGTTTAAAGCAGTTCAATTTTGTTCCTTTACCATAAAAGAATAGGGTCTAATTCATCAACATTTCTTCCCTATATATATGTGTGTGTGTGTGTGTGTGTATGTGTGGTGTGTGTGTGTGTGTATGAATAGGGTTCCAAAACTCCATAAATCCATTTTTGAAAATCAAAGTCATGTTTTTTTATTGTATATTTCAGTAATTATTAACCAAACTTCAATTATGTTGATTTTATTATGTGAAAATAAACCAAGTCAAAGAAATCCAAATGCAGATTAACTGGTATATCTAAAAAAAAAAAAAAAGTAAAAAATAAATAAATAAATAAATAAATAATTCTGAAAATGTATTAAAATGGTGGTTATGGTGCTTTGAAACCAAACTCTTTTATATGATTTTTTTTTTTTTTTTTTCAGAAATGTTGTCTTATCTGGTATAAGTTCATACTACGAAACTCTAAACCAATTCAAGATCATTTATAGGCATTTCAGGCAAGAAAGTGATTTTTTTTTTTTTTTACTTCTAGAGCTCCCCCTGCAATACCAGATTAAAAAAATAATGCTGCATACTCTCACTAATCCATCTGAATTTGTTTGCATGTGATGAAATTTTCTCGCTGTTTAAGCTAATTGCAAGTATATAAAATAGGTAAAGGTAAAATATTTACAGGTGGCTGAGAGGGCCGTCATTCACCCCATTTTACCATTTAAGTGGCTATAAAGCTGGTAAATTTACCTAAAAAGCCCAGTTTGTTTTTAAACCCTAGAGTTGTGACGCACCACAAAACGTTCTTGCATTTTCATGGGTAAAATCAGGTTCAGTGTCAATAAGGATAACAGCCTCTAACAATTCATTGCAATAAAAATGGAAGATGACAGTGCCTCATTTTACACAATCTGACATAAAATTGACAAGAGGGAAAATGTCTACAATAATTGCTGTCAACAACCTATTCAAACCAACCTATCAACCAATTAACAATCTCTACCACTATTACCACCCAATTATAAAAGATTTTGGATGTTATGTAAAGTGTAAATATAAAATAAAAATATAGTTATTTTAAAATATAGTGTTATTATCTCAAAAATAAATAATGAATTATTAGCTCAAGTTTGCTCAACTGAAAATAGTTAGGCAGCCCAGACACTAACTTTTGTTGGTTTAAAGTGTGTATTTCTTTTACAGTGTATCCTCTTTAATCTGTTTTGTGGTGCTTTCATTTTTGTTATGCTTAAAAGGAACTGTAGCTCAGAGTTTTTTTTTTTTTATTTATTTCATTTCTACAAACACAGGATTGCTGTCCATGGCTAAAAGATCCATCTCAAATGAGCTTGGGCCCATTTAAGACTTCAACCTCTGAGACATGACTATGAAGCATTCCTTGTTTGGTTGAGATTTGGCAGCTTTCCTTGTTGGGATGTCAAAGAATGTTTATAAACAATGAGAACAATATTTTATGACTTATCTTATTTACATGCAGTTTTGGTCATTTCATATTTTTATGTAATAAATGAGTAATTTCTTTATAAATTTAATTGTGTCAGTGTCAGACTTTCTGTGATGGTCTTTTATATATACAGCAAATTAATGTTGGAAGTTAAAAAATTAATCATATGAAAATAATAATTAGTTTTGAAATATTCTATTTTGTAACATATTTCAACTTCGTTAACATTATTCCGCTTTTTACAGAATTTCGTAGGTCCTGTCCCAGCCTTTCTGAGACGTGTAACGAGTATGACATTTCAAATGGGCTAATATTCTCCCAAAAACAGTTAGTTGCCAACAACAAACATGTATGTATATAGCTATATCTATATATCTATATATGAGTACTCTCTATTAACTTTTTGGCTTGCTGATGTTTTGAAAACAATAGTATGCTGTTGATATTTTACCAAGCATCCCAATTTGATTGTAAAACGTGTTCTATTATCTGTACTTGATAGCAAACACACTGAACCTTCACTATCCTTTCAGATGTAAATTCCATTTACATTTACAACTGGCATGTCTTTCTAACTTTACATTTACATTTATGCATTTAGCAGACGCTTTTATCCAAAGCGACTTACAAAACGAGGATAACAATCAAGCTACATAGGAGCATAGTGCTAGGGGATAGTGCTTCAGTTCATTTTAGTGCTAGGATAGAAGATGTTCTCTGAATAGCTGGGTCTTTAAGAGCTTTTTGAAGGCCTCCAGAGATGGCCCTGTTCTGATTGTTTTTGGTAGGTCATTCCACCAGCGTGGGACGACACATGAGAAGAGTCTGGATTGCCTTGGGTGAGGTGTCGGGACTCCCAGTCGACAGTCATTGGAGGACCGGAGTTGTCGGGGGGTAGCTTGAGCTTTTATGAGAGTGCTTAGATAAAAAGGGGCAGATCCTCTAAGTACTTTGTAAGTCAGCATCAGTGATTTGAATTTGATGCGAGCCGCCAGAGGCAACCAGTGGAGCTCGATTAGTAGAGGGGTGACATGCGTCCTCTTCGGCTGATTGAAGATGAGACGCGCCGCAGCATTTTGGATCATCTGAAGTGGCTTGACGGCACAGGCAGGAAGTCCTGCCAGAAGGGCATTGCAGTAGTCAAGGCGTGAGAGGACCATAGTTTGAACCAGCAATTGGGAGGCTTGTTGAGTTAGGTATGGCCATACCTAACTACAAACATTAATTGTTATCAAAACGACTGCCAGTCTGTGTATATCTTACAGTATAATAACCTTTATCCAACATGACACAGACTAATGTCTGTTATGATAGTAAAATGATAGTTCTAATTGTGTTTTTATTAAAGCAGAACCCAAAAGAAAATCGCACCCTCTACAGATTGAAACGGAAGTCAATTGTAGTTTTACAAGAAGTACAGATCGCTACCCGATTGGGCAAACTTGTTTAGTGCCATTAATGTTGATAGAGGGCTGCAGCGTAAATGCAGCAAGTATAAATAAAGCAAATATCAGACTAATTTATTCACTCAGCAATTTAAGGTTGCACATGCTGACCAAAGCATAATAACATCTTCGAGCTAGATTGGACCTGTACGCATTTCCCAAAAGACTGCAGCCGGTAAATAAAAGAAAGCACAGGTCAGTCAACTTAGCAGACACTACTCCCACAGCAGTGACCTCCTGCATGTTTTACGCCTCTTCAAAGTGACTCCTTGTAGCCTGTCAAAACTTGGACACAGTTTAGATTTTTACTGTTTCACATTCACCATTACTCTTACTGATGAAATGGCTAGAGAGCAGAGTAACAGCAGGAGTCTGACCACCGAATGTCAGTGAATGTTGGCAATATTTTTTTACATCCTTTGTCACAACCCATTTTTTGTCTTTTATAACTGTTCCTCTGTATTCTGTTGGAGTGACCGATCAGTCAGGCGTGAGTGAGGCACTCGTGGTGACAGACTGTGGGCCAAAGCTAAAGTGCGATGACTTGAAGATCAACCAAGCTTGAAATTATGACACATGACAGAGGAGATGCCAAACATGGCTATATCCAGTCAACTGACATTCAGTATCAAGGCAAACAGAGAGAGAGAGAGAGAGAGAGAGAGAGAGAGAGAGAGAGAGAACCAGACGACAAAGTGATCCCCAATATTGTTATTCATTTATAGATGATAGACATATTTATATTCATAGTCATACCCTTGGATCAACTGTTCTCTTGATTTATTTATATGCTCTTCCAATCTCTCTTTTCATTTACTTTTATGCTTTTCTATTGTTTATTACATTTTTATGCTTTTAAAGTATTGTTGTGAGGTATAGTAAAACCCTTTTTTGAATCTGAGTAATGTGATTTCATTTTAGTTTCACACTTTTCCTATTTTCAAAGAAAGTGTCCTAAGGTTATGAGCATGTCATTGGTTTCAATGTAAACTGTACCACACTTTTGTTATTAAGTTTGATCATTTTGCCTGGTAATTTGTAATGATTAAAATGAGTCAGTGATGATTACCTTCACCATGTTCCAAGGCAAGAGTTCATAGCTGTTAACGTTTGCTCCTCTGTGATAGACATCTGGGGGCAACAAAAAGCATCAGCTGGAGATACATTGTATATCCATGGGGCAGTTTTTCATTAGTTAGATATCATCATGAGGCTCAGTTAATGATAATGTTAATGTCAGCTTCCTCATGGCTATTCATTCAAAAACCTGACCCTATTTTGCTCAAAGTAAACGTGTAAAAGTAGTCTGTGTTCAGTGTTTTGCACTCTTTGTTTTACAACACACAGTAAAAAACTAAAACATGGTGTTTTTAGGGTACTAAATATTGGAGTGAGGAAAAAGTTATATGGAAAGCTGGTAGCAATGACATCATACTTTTGTGACAGACAATCACAAAACCAGTGTCAAAACGGGTAAACAATACACTGACAGAAAGGATGAGACTTCAATAGTGGCCTGGATTTTAAAACTGTTGATGAATGCCTAAAATGCCTAACAATACCGTTATAGGATTGACTGGCTGTATTTTGAAATACAATACTGTAAGTGTACAGGTGCACTTTTTCTCTGTTTCAATATCACTCTCACGAACAAAAACAAAAACATACAGTATAGAGCACAGCAGAACACACTTATGGATACAAACACATACTCATGTTGGTTCACACACACACACACACACACACACACACACACACAGACATGCTCACGTCTCATGCTTTTTAGAATCATTCCACCAGTGATTAGCATTCAGCAGGAGGTTCTTGCTGAAGCACAGATGGGTTGACTCCACGCAAGCCGTCTGCCCAGGCAGTGAGAGGCAAGCATCTATCACCCCTCTGCTCCATCAACCAACACACTCTTATACACACACAAACACACACGTTCAAAACACACACATACATATATATACACACACACACATTCAAGTGCACACATATTTGCACAAACACATTCTCATCAGCTATTACAAATAGTTCCTAACATCATCAGGGTCACAGGAAGAACAACAACAAAAAAAAGACATTCCTGCCCAAAGTCCCCCCTCCCCCTCCCCATCCGCCAACCTACCACCACCCCAGGTGACAGATGCAGGACAGGGCGGAGGTAAACAATTAGGACTGGCGCTGACTTCTGCTCACTCTCCAGGTTATTTATGGGAGATGGCATGAGGGGGATGTCAACAAGCAGTCTCAGGCGCAATCAGTGCCTGTGATTGGGATATTGTCTTCAATGAAGTGGAGAGCCCACAAGGCTGATTATTGAAGGAGCTGTCACACAAGTGGTGAAAACAGGATGGAGTTTTTTGAACATTTTCAAATGCTTTGCCCCCCCCCTCCTACAGACACATATAGCCTATGTAAATATGCTATAAAAAATATAGTTACATACATACTGCCATTAAGTACTGTGTGAAACCCATAAAATATGCACAATGTCTGGATTCCTGTTACTATATGTAGCTTTTCTCTCTCTCTCTCTATCTCTCTCTTTCTCTCTCGCTGTGTGTGTGTGTGTGTGTGTGTGTGTGTGTGTGTGCACAAGCATTTACACTACTTGTTTGAGCACGTAATTTCTTGCATGCCAATATACAGGTTTTTATGTCTGCATATATGTACATACTGTACATGTCTGCATATGTGTGTGTGTGTGTGAGTGTGTGTGTGTGTGTGTGAGTGAGTGAGTGAGAGAGAGAGAGCAGTTAAACTATGTGTCTGCAGTCAACATGCACGTGCATGCATGCACAGTAGATGTGTACATCTGTCCGAGTGCAATTTCAAGGGCTCTGTGACTCCCCGTGTCTCTGGCGTGAGCTGCACCTGTCCCAGTCCATCTGGCTCTCAGTGGTGGGCCTCTCAGAGTTCAGAGGCTTTGCAGGGGCCCTTGCGCTGAACAGACGGATGGCTTTAGCACCCTCCATTACCGCCTCTGCCATCTCTCACATTTCTACAGCAAAGAGCCCTGACTCATCCCCATACAGCATCTATGGACCACACAGGCATAACTCTCTCTTTGTATATATCTCTCTTTACTCTCTCCCTGTATATATTTTCTGTCAGGGCAGAGGATAGAGGCACTGCAAGTTAAATAAGACCAAATTAATTCAGTTTTCCAAACAAATCAAAAAGTTTCAATCTTCAAAGCAAAAAGGTTATCCCGGTGACTCACTCTCCTGCAGATGAATTAAAAGGTTCATACTCTGAGTTCCCACTGCTTAACTGTCACATAGGTGAAGTCATGCCAGACTAATGTAAACTTCAGCTGTGGTGTCCTTGGGTGTTTCCACACTTCACGCTCCCAGCTGTCACAGACCCCTTCGCTCGGCGGGCTTTGCCTTAACTTCCTGCTGGGTCACTCACCCTTTCAGCCAGAGCTCCAGAGGGAGAGGTCTTTGCCGCCACTCATTAGCCCAGGTTGGTGTGAGAAGACTGGGGAAATGAAACTGAGAAGTCCCCTTGTCCCTGTGGTGGAGCATCTCCTGCTAAGGGGCTGGTACTTGTAGATAAACATCTTGTAGGCAGGGTAGGCAAAATGCCTGTAAGTTCGTATAATTTCAGGCATAGATTCTATATGGTAGATATTGTTATATATTCTATATATCTTTCAAATGCAATTCAACTAAAAGAAATATGTAAATAATTGCCAAGCAGTTAAAAAAAAAACAAGACAAAATGTCCCAAGATGTTTCTACATCCATCTTCCTTGAAAAAAGGGGGCAACTGAACATGGCTTGTGGAATGCGTGGGTTCTTCTTGACACACACAGTCTCTCTCTCTCTCTCTCTCTCACTCTCTCTCTCTCACACACACACATAAAGTGTACATCACTGTTAGTGTTTCCTGTAATAAATGGCTGCCATCATTTCAACATGATCAATCGTACCTCTGCCTGATCCATTGCCAAGAGAAAGGCAGATCAATCAAAGGCACATGCCCTGAAAAAAATATTTGCTCATTTATTTAATACAGAGACAGAGAAAGGGCAGGAAGACCTCTATTCTATATTCTATTCTATATAGAAAGACTCATCAGAAATTAAGCTCTTAGGATCGTTGACTGGACCATCTGGGGTTTCGGAATATTATAAAATAAAAAAAACAAAGCAGTACAGAATAACATAGAATAGACTAGAATAGAAAAAGAGAATAGAATAGAATATCAAAACACAACAGAACATTCATCAGCTTATACCTAGTACTGCCCCCAAATAGTCAACTAAACTAATCATTAGTCACAAAAAGAAAATCACGTGAAATTACGCGATCAGGGGCTGTGCAGTGTATGACATCAAAGCAACGAGAGATAAACGCAATCTCGTGCCTCGCGGCAAAGCACACTTGTGGGAGAGGTGTTTGGTGTCTCAAATAAACATATTTATTTCTATGGAGGTGTCTGGCTGATGCTTCCACGCACCCGCACCTGACCAATCCTAGTATAGCAATCGTTGTCAGCCTAGGGGAGCTCTGACAAACTTTCAGTCAGGGACAAATATCACACGTTGAGTTCATAAAACCAA
>JAGFZM010000061.1:233339-301050 GCA_017657215.1 Limnothrissa miodon
GTATCCCGCACTGCACTGTTTTGCGTTGGGTCCCGCGGGTCTCGCGGTACACCTGCGGGAGTGCAGGCCTCTACAGTACAGTGCAAATACATTAAGAGAATCAACCAGTACCATTTTTCAAACACAAATAAATCATTATGAACCAGTTCTCATTTTTTAATGTATTATTTGCGGTCATCTGGTTTTGCCTACTAGGCCTACATGTTTTCTCTGACCTGGTGAAGAGGGGTTGGGGCAAGCAGACTGGTCTTGCATTTGCTGAGAGTCCTGTGCTGCTGGCTTGTGCTGCCCCTCTCCTCATTTTTATCATAAGTTTTTCTTTTGAAAAACTGCTGTATTCCCTGTGTCTGTCCCATTCTTTTCATGCTCACTTTCTAAGAGTTCAGATGCAAAAGCCTCTAAAATGAGATAACGATATTGAGTGAATCGATTTGTAAGCAGAAACCACTAAACGCCACTTCGCTTTCGCAGCAAAAACCTCGGCCTGGTTCAACCTTCCTGGTTCAACCTTCGGAGAACCAGTCAGAACGCAGAGTAGTAGTAGTATTTGCAAGATGGCACCGCACTGAGGAGCCGGCTTTTTGTAAACACTGTAAACAGTGCAGTGAATAAAGTGATGGCTAGACTGTAGAAAGTTGCTAGTTAATTAATTTATTTTGTGAATTAATTTATTTTGTGAATTTTGGGGATATCCTTATTCTAAAATTATTTTAATTTTCTGTCCTTTATCAACTTATTATTCTTTAAACTTTTTACTCTTTCCTTTAATCTTATTTGTTTGTTTTCTTACTTTATTTTATTCACTATGTTTTTATGTTCTGTCTTTGTAAAGCACATTGAACTGCCTACTTTGTGTATGAAATGCGCTATATAAATAAACTTGCCTTGCCTTGCCTAGTTTACAGCTGTTGGCAAGTGAAAAGTTGTCCTATGTCGTTAAGCGCAAGTTATTGCTCAGGATTCAGGCAGGTTTGGTATCATTAAAATCCTTTTAGCACCATATGTGAGTCTAATTTACTTGACAAGGACGCGTCTTTGTTAGAAAAGCCGAAAACGCCAAATTCAGTTCATACCTAAGTTCATGCCTTATCCTTGGCTTAGAAAAGTCTACAGTCATATATGCGCAATATAGCTCATTGAAGCAGAGCTAGTTTGCGAGCTAGCTATTGTATAAGAGTGATAAAGTCAGCATTACAGCAAATTTGTTTCCATAAAACTTACATGTGACAATGTTTTGGGTCTTCTATTCACTCATCCTGATTCTGAAATGGAATATATCTACCTTCAGAAGATGACAGTAAGTGGTTTAGTAGCCTTGAAATGATACAGCTGGAATATGTGAGGGTGCACACGAAGCACAGCTGTTTGACCCTTTGCCCAACTTAGGTGGTGGGATAATTATTCATGTGTCGTAGTGTTTGTTACAGAGTTATAAGACGTGATATTGGTGTGGGTAACCAGGCTGGAAGTAGTGTGGGAGCCTGTTCTATTCACCACGCTAGCCAGGTAGCATCTCTGCATCCTGGTATGTCAAACAAGCCCTCCACAGGTCCAGAGCCTTCTGTTTCTTCTCTCATTGAGTTGTTGACGCAATACGCCTACTGCTGCCAACAGTTTGGGGGTGGAATTGCAACAGTGATCAGTGAACAGTTTGTCTCGCCAGTTGATTGACAGAACAGGGGCACTTCAGGGGCCAATCAAATTAGAGGTGGGGCCAGGGCCCCTGTGGCCCCACCCATAGAACCGCCCCTGAGGCTTTTTGATATTGCACAAACAAAAGTTAGTGTCTCAGCTGCCTAACTATTTTCAGTTGACTACAGTACATTTGAGATAATAAGTTGTGATGACTATGTTTAGTATAGTATAAGAAGTCATCACAAATCATCTCAAATGTGGTCAACTGAAAATAGTTTATTATAGTTCATAGTTATTTACAGAGTTATTTTTCTGCAATGTTTGTGAAGTGCCGTTCATCAGGATTTTAGTTACCAAAATACCCCTACAATCCACATAATCCGCATAAAACGTCATGGGGTCTAGTCATTATGTCTACATCAAGGGTCAGGCCTACATTTAAAACAGCTGGAAAATATCTGATCTAATTACAGGCGAATGCATGTTAAGAATATTTAAAGCCAAGTGTAGGTGGCGGTAAAGCATCAAAGGGGGAACAACCTAGGCATTTTAAGCCCCAAAAAGATGAAGAAGGTGTCATGCGACCACAACTTAGCGAAAACTACAGCTCCGTGTAGAGCTGTGCGATATTACGATATATATCGTAGTACAAAATAAAAATGTTGTAGATATCAAAATCGTATATATCGTAACTTTAATGTGTAACATGTAATTTGTAACGTTACACTTTAAAGCGGCTGCTGCACTAGATTGGGCTTTACTTCGTCATACCTACAGTCATTACCAATTGAGAGTGGCCGCGAGACTCACCTAAAACATGAGTCACGGCATTACGAGATGTGTAAGTGCAGCTACCGCCGCTAGGAGGCAGCACAAGACCTCTCTAATGATTGCACAACATTCGGAGAGTCAAGCGGAGCAAGAGACGTTAGTTTACTTCCGTGTTTGGTCTGATATAGTCAAATTTTTATGCTAGAATTACTTTACATTTTTTTTACATATATTTTGGACCCTATGGCTTAACAATCAGCCTGCGCCAAGTAGCAAATCCCCAGCTTTATTAGGAATTCTAACACAAAATGAGACACCATTTCCAAAGAGACACAGAAAACACGACTGTCCCTTGCCCACAAACACAGATGAAAAACGGTCTGACTCCAGCTCTAACACCATGAATCAAGCCTGGATTCTATGAACTAGTTATAGGCTACAACTAGTTAGCCTATAGGCCTATGTTCATTTGTGTTCTATTTTCGCAATAATGCTTTTGGTCTGTTATGTTTGAATAGGCCTACATGAAGAAACTTCGTTTTACCTTCTTTTGAAGCCTCTTCAAAATCCATCGAAAACTACATCCATTAATGAGGATTTAACTGTAGGTTAAATCAAAGTCCTTCTCCTATAAAAACGAGTTAACGGTGCTGCGACAAATAGGCCTAAATGTGCCGAATGCGGTTTGCCGTCTGCTCATATTGCGTTCAGTAATGCTGCACCGGGCCAGTGGCATTTTTTATTGTAAGACAGGCATATTTTTTTTTTTTTATTTGAAGTTCTAAATGAGCACATAGTTCATTTGTTGAGAGGCGCGTTGTAGCAGAATTGTATACCGAGTGACTGGAAGCAACGGAGGGCAGCAGGGCTCTTACCCTGTCCCATTTTGTTCGCAACAACTGCACATTGCAGCCTTCGCCATTGCAACCTTTGCCAGCTTTATCCAATTGTATTCTCACAAACGTGGATATTTTAATTTACTGAGACAAAAGGCAAATAGGCTATATGTTCACAGCAAATGAGCAATGGAATTATTACCGGACTCCCATAATGGAGTTACTACCGGACTCCCTATGATTATACATCTTCAAATTTCTAGTTGGTTTCATGCTTTATACTGACAAAATCTGTTACAAAGACCCCTTTTAGTCACTGCTGCTCAATTTTCAAGCAAAGGATGGAGAGCCAATAAAATTATTTGTTATAGTCAGTGCTTGAAGTGGGCCAGAACACAGCTGAACGCTGTTTCGGAACTTCTGTAGGTTATTTTCGTGTTTTGCGTTCCGCCACTTTTTTCTGTGTTCAGGCAGTGCTTGAAGTTGGCCGGAACTCAGCAGAACACAGTTCCTTACTTCTGTATTTTAGTCTTTTGGGTTGCGCCATTTTATTCTGCATTCAGGTAGGCCTACTTAGCTGAAACTGATCCGACACAGCGACACTAGCCCAAGAATAGACAATATCACAAGACCGATAAAAGACTACATTACCCACGAGACACGACAGTGCCCTATCATATGCATACACTGAGTCCCAACCAATCGCAAGGGAAGCAAAGCAAACTGCCACAATTTATACTGTGAATGTCATGATGGCATTGTTCACAATGGCACTACGGCCCTATAAGTTTCCCTATAATTAGATGCATCACGCTGGTCTGGTTCATGTTGTTATAATGGTTTTTCAGTATCATGTTTTTGTGAATGAGGAAAAAGTAGCCTATGCCCATAGGTTATTGCTTGGAAGAATGATTATGATAGTTTTTGAAACAACACATCCAAAAGACTCATAATGTCACCGAACAAATGTCAAATGTCTTATTTTTTCCCACTTCAAGCACTGGTTATAGTTGTACTTTTTAGTTAATGCAAACGCTTATTATTTCAAAATGTTAATGCACTGACCGCAAAACGTACTGCTTTGACTTGCACGACCTACTGGGGGACGGTTGAAACAAGTGTTTCAATCATCCCGACAGTGCCTGCTCGCAGCAAAAGGCGTTTTTCTCCTAGACTAAAAAATATTGACATTTCATACTGTAGGATATGTTACATCATCAATTCATCTGTTGTTTAAAAGTGATAATATTATCGCTCTTAAAATGAGCCCCCGGGTTTAACTTCAGATCAGTATTGCAAATCGACACGATTTTCCCTGGGTCTGACTAGTATTACAAGCTGTATGGGATGACAAAATTTCATGTTTGAATTGTGAATGGTTTACGAGAAAATCTGAATGGTTAATTCGTCCCCCGGTTCAATCGTCCCGGCTCTCCCCTACAGATGAGCGTTTTACGCCCACAGGCTGTCAGCACCCATCATCTCACTTGCATTGTGTATAAAGATCGGGAGGAGGGGGGAGGCTATACGTGCAAACGATCTGCTGGGAGGATGGGCGACCAATTGTTTACTAAAACTGCAGAGTGATTCAAATAGCCTACCTATATCCCTAAATCCCTCATTCGCAAGCAGCACAAAATGCATGTCCTTGTGAAGACTTTTATTGAATTGAAGTACTATTTCACATCTGACACTCAAAATTACACATTGCAATAACAGAATCAAGTAAATCAAGTAAGTATTGCAATAACAGAACCCCGTTCTGGAGCCATAGGCTACTGTAGTCCAGTGCTTCTCAAACTTTTTTGATCATTCCCCACTTAGAAAGAAGGAGAATTTTCGCGCCCCACCTGACCTGTATCAACACTCCCGCTTTATGATCAGCTCCCATCTCCTCGCAAAGAGCGGAGACATCGCACATCTTTCGCTAATGCAGCTTTCACCATTCGTTTTTCCTACTAAAAAGTGATGGGCTTATTAGCGTGATTTGGGTGTAAAGTCTCCAAGCGCAATGTTAGGCCTTATACTGTCTGCTGCCAGTTGTCTAAGACACAGAACACACATGAGTCGCTCGTCATCCCCAACTATGAATCTAAACGCAAACGCATCATACTTTCTTTGGTTGACTCTTCGTTTTTTTAGTCCGCCTGTCTTATTCTCATTCTCGCCATATTTTGTGACTGTGCGCCCATATGGTGCATACAACTGCATACAACATTTTTGCTCCACTGCGTATCAAATTCGTCCATTTTTTTAACCATTAAACATTATACTGGTGCACACATTGTGTAGCCGTTGTGTAGCCTATGTCGCAATTTATGCCGACATCTATTTTGTCTCAAAATGGTTTCAGGCTGGCTTAATTTTTCTGGTTTTCTATCAATCGTCCCGGCTCTCCCCTACAGAAGGGGCGTTTTGCGTGTTTTAAGGTGTTATGAATCCATTGTGAGTGGGAGCTCTTTTGTTGAGTAACCTTTAATAAAGACAGACACAAAATGCTTGTTTTATCCCGATTCCTCGCGGCCCACCTGCAGTACCTCTGAGAAACGCTGCTGTAGTCCATAGCCAGGTGAACACGCGTGTAGCCTAGTTCATTTATTGTGAGGCGCGTCCTTTGCCACAGAGTCGGCTGCAAGGTGGGGCATTTGAGGGCCGTGCCCCACCTAGCAGCCATTTTATTAATATTTTAAAATTAATATCAAATGGAATAAAAGATCGTAAATTGCACTGGCATAACACGTTCGTTCAATGATCATTGGTCGCTGAGTAAACTTGATTCATTTGATTTCAATGTGCCTGTTGCGCTGCAGCGCGCAGAGTCGTATCGTTAAAATTTTATCCGTTTTTATTTATCACCTTTGGTTCGCCTAATGGATGTATGAAAATGAATTTAAGAAAATTGTTTAGAATTGCCCATTCATTGCCTGCAACCTTTTTGACAGTAGCCCTTAGCTTATTTCACTTATTGCCAGCCTAGGCCTACTAAGCGATGAATAGTTGATCGAAGTTGGCTGGGTCTTACATTTGTGTTTCGTAGAGGCAATACGTGACTGTCTTATGTCAGTGCTGCCTGATGCGTGGCTACTCCCCGATTGCATGCCTGTCAGCTTTGGCCAAGTTGGTAGATATTGATGCCTGCTTTTCAGAACAGTCAGAGGACCATTACAAAGCCTGGAGCAAGAACACAAACTGGGATGGATCAAGGGGCAAGCGAGAACTGCCAGAGAGTCTCTAACATTGAAAATGACGATGGACGTTAAAATGATTATATGATATGGGGCTGACAATGCAGAGTCTTGATGAGCTCCCTCTGTTGTGCGTTGATCACAGTCATCTTTCCCATCGGGACTATGGGTCAGCATAGTTCACTGTATTAATTAGGCTATTTTTATTGAATTGAATAATTACTATATTTAGCCTACGGTTGGTTAACACAAACACGAAAACAACACTCAAATAACAGACTGTTTACAGTAACAAAATAACAGTAGGCTATTCAGTATAACTAGCCTATTTCAGCTCAACTTTATTTCCTGACGGCTGTAGGCTATAGAACACTCGCGGTCGCGGGCGCTCCCAAGTGCCACCTGGTGGTTGTTTGGGTACACTGCAGCTTCTTTAGAAAAAAAAAATTAAATAGTGCGTGACACACACTTGACACACGGGAGGTTCGTGCGTGCAGCCGGGCCATTTCATGTGACACTGACTGTACAAACCAAGCAAAGCTATCGATTTCTCTAACATTACCATTTTGCAGAGAAATACAAAATTAGCCTACCTTTATGATGATTAGCAGCTTGCTTTTGATGATTACAGATGTCAGATAAATTCTGGCCTTCCAAACCTTCCAATCTAATACAGACCCCGTGGCACCTCAAAGTTTGGACCTGGCCATTTAAGACATTTTCTCTTGTGCTTCTGTCGCTGTTGTGATCAGATAAATGCCCTTAAACCTTTCGTCGCATATTCTCCATCATTCAGGAACAGTTTGACAGCAGACAGCTAAAATGAATGAACTTTACGAGTCATTTTTCTTCCAGCTCGCGTGCACAAAATATGGCACTTCACAAACGTTATGTTACAAACTCAGTGCGTATATTTTTCGGCACTGGCGTTACCATCTCTGTCTAAAGCAAAACAGCAAGAGCTACTAGGCCAAATAAATAACCTACTGCCTTGTGCTAATTTTTTTCCGGATGTAGGCACTAGTATTCAACAATATATAGCCTATTTCTTTTTTATTCAACCGCGAATTGTCCTAATTTAATTAAATAATATTTCACTCACGTCATCCGCCTGATCCGATCAGCAGTTGGACCGCAATCCGCACATCTCTAACACATGGCGGAGATGGAGAGTTCATCCGAAAGTTTAGTGAAGCGCGGTGCTAAAAATACAGACGAGCCCGTGGAGGAACTGGTGCCAAAAAGAGACTATTGGGGTTCAATTGTCTGGAAGTTTTTCTGGTTTTAGACTGTATATATACAGACTGTGTGTATGTATGTATATATGTATGTATGTATGTATAGTCAAATATGTCAACCACCCATAAATAAATAAATTAATATATCACAATATATATATCGTTATCGGGATATAAAATTACCTATATTGTGATGTAAAGTTTTGTCCATATCGTACAGCTCTAGCTCCGTGGGTGTTGTGTTAACAAAGCCATTTAACGATGGGAATTCCGGGCGGTCGTCCAGCCTATGCTTTTTGGAAAGACCTGCATCGTGTGCCAATGCATCAGACTAAGTTAGTTATAAACACCTTAACTTGCTTCGTCTGGACTATGTCTTTGGGAAACAGTAGTGCCGTAACTCCTTTGCTCAAACTCAGAAAGTAGCTATGGAAGTTAGCAACGATGCTTTTGGGGAACGCACCCCTGATTGAAGACGATGTATCTTTTTGTCAGACGGGTTAGAAAAACGATCTTAAAAGTTGAATGAAGAGCATATTTTGTTTTACAGGACTGCACAGCAGCGATTGGTGGAGAGAATTCTGGAGCAGGAGCAAGCGATCAAACGGGTGTTTGCTCAGGATAAAAGCCACCTCGCAGTGGCAGAGTTAACAGATATTCTTTCTGGCGAAAACTATGTTACCGTTTCCTCCCTTTTGTCAATGTTAGCCCACCTTGAAAGTGTGCTGGAATGCTCAGAGCAAGGTGCAAAACCCAATGCCAACCTGAAGCGCGTAATCTTGGAGCAGATAGAAGGCAAATATAGCAATGATGCCACCTTACCTTGCTTGACCCAAGATATAGAGGGCATCACATGAAACCACCTGAGCTAAGCGCCACAAAAACTGAACTGAAATGGTGGCAGTTGTTTTTGTTCCAAGCTCTGTTTGTATGTGTCATTTATTAATGTAAACTAACTAGTTTGCGTAATTCGTCGAGTTCACTATAATTTGTATTGTGATCGCTAACATCTTCCTTATTATTATTTTCTCATCAAAATAATAATAATAATAAGAAGAATAAAGTATGTAAAGATGCAGAAATTGAAAGCATGCCTTTCATTTCACATACTGTAGTGTGATTAAGTGTGTGTTTTTCGTGAGCTGGTTGTGCTGCGAAAATTTACCAAATTTTCCTGAAGTTCCGATTCCATATTGTGAAGTTCCAAAATTACCCTGGAGTTCCGACTTATGACTATTAGGATATGAGAATAATATATGGGGTAAAATATCCAGATAGTGTGACATTGACCTTTTTTTTCACCGGGCCTTTATTAGGTTTGCTTATGGATTTGTTTTAATATTTTTTAATACTTCTTTAATTTCTGATATTGGTTTGGCTAAATGGCTAAAACTACTATTATACTAAAATATGCAACAAAAAGGACTAATGCTGATCTTGCATTCACAAAGATATAGATTTTTCCAGGGGTAAGGGGGTGTTTTAGAATTCAATCTGTTGGAGTCGGTTCCTGTCTTTCGGAAGTATGCGACATGTGGGAAGCGAAGGGGACAGGGCATTGATCTGTGTCTGGGTGTGCAGTGAGTAGGTGGGGGCCAGTGGCAGGCTACAGTGCTACTGGGGTACTGATACTGAACACTGCCACAAAGCTGGTGGAAACAAGAAACTTATCAATGCAACAGAAAACCCTGAGAGGATTACTGGATAAACAAGTGGATAGGATGAGCTCTTTGCCCCACTCCTCTCCACTCCCATAATTTCTATCTCCCCCTGCCTTCTCTCTTTATAGGAATGACAATAAGGAATGCCTTTAACATGTACTAAGGCCACGTTGAATGCCTTGGTGAGAAAAACATTTTTGTAAATATTGATATGATGGTAATTTTAAAAGATTGAGCTATGCAGTGTGTGATTTTGGAACAATCATCCATTTTGTAAATATAAAAACATGAGTGTTATTTTTTCATAATAACACTTAAAAGAAAACCATCTAATCCTTAGGTTATAGCAGGGGATTTATTATCATGATCAAGCACAGACAATCAATGACAGGACTTTTACTTTCTAAAGCTTGGGTTGTCTACCTCGGAAAATAATCATAATAAATTGATTGGGGTTATTTTTTCAAAACTGTTGAGACATGATGAATCAATTGATCTGATTAACTACAGAATCCCCAACCTTACCCTCCCGCCACACACAAACACGCACACACACACACACACACACACACACACACACACACACACACACACACAGCAGAAAGGCATGCATTCTTATAGGAACAATGGTATCTACATCAGTGCTAGGAAGCTTGATTTTTGTCTTTAAAGAGTGTCTAAACTATAACTGTTGAATTAGTTCTATGAATTAGCTCTTCCTTACATAAGTTTATTATATGGATCTTTATATGTTGCCGTTGGAATGCTCCATTTGCTGGTAATCCCAACAATCTGGTATTTCTTTTTTTGTGATCAACATTTTATTGACTTTAACAGGGGTAAGGGGAGGGGAAGGGTGGGGTTACAGACATATGAAGCACACTGTATGCAGCATTAGTGCAGAGTATAAAATAATACTAAAAATTATAAACATTAAAAGGCAACAAAAGAAAAATATATTGTGACAAAATATCTATTGTCTCATCCAATAAATTATATTGGATGAGAAGTTCTCCCAGGCTTCTATCGTAGCATGTTGAGCTTTATTCAGTCTCACTGTAGTAAGTTCTAGATTTACAATTCTTAAAAGGCTTTGTATCCAGAAGGATTTCATACAGATTTCAGGTGAAAACCAGTGTTTTATGATTGTTTTCTTTGTGGATGTAAAGCCAGTAAATTTAAACTGTATTGCTTTAGAGACATGTCAGATGTATCATTAAGGAGGCAAAGACCAGGGTTAAGAGAGTAAGGAAACAATCTTGATAACAGGTTGTTGCTTAATATATCACACTGCTGTAAAACAGCCCATTATCAGGGCCCATGGCTCAGTTCGCTAAGGTGCCATACCATAAACCCGGGGCGACCGGAGGGCATTTCCCGATCCTACCCCCTCTCTCCTCCATTTGCTTTTTGTGTCATGCTCTTCACTGTCCTATCTGATTAAAAGGCAAAAGCCCCAAAAACATCAAAAAAAAATCTTAAGATGAAAATGTCTGGTCTGAAAATCAGAGAAGGCATTGCAAATGGCTTTAAGAAACAGCTCCTACTTTTAATCCTATTCCCAACCAACAGTAGGCTTTAGGGTCATGTTGGGAAAGTGCAGGACAATCAAGGGCACAGAGTGATGTTAGAATTTTGTTATTCAGAATAGAGCATTACACCTGTAAAATCATGATGTCATTAATGAAATGAACACCATGCATTTTTCTCACCTTTGTGAACGGCATAAAGTTTTGAGGCCATCAGTCCTAAAAACATTTATTGTTTATTTGTACAGTCTCATGCATGCCATTGCTCGTAAATGTATGCATCTGCCTTTGTGGTGAAAATAAATTATTATTTAATAAATTATTATTAATAAATTATAATCTTGTGTCATTTCTCTTCCATGTGGTGCTATTGCTGACAGGATGAAATAGGAAGGGGTTTTCTAGTATACTGTATTCTGAAACTCACCTGTGGTAGAATTATTGTTTAATCATGCACAACCCCTCCTTATACTTGTAACTTCATACTTGACCAATAACAATAACTGTAACTTGATACTTGACCTTCATATTTGACTGATGCATGAACCCTTATATGACTTCGCCTTGCACTGATGCTGTAATTTTTATATTATTAGGCTATTTTTATTTTTTATCTTATTGTCCATATACTTATACTAGAACTGTTAAATTGCTATGCTTATATTTCTATTGCCTATTTTACATATTATGCACATATGTATTGCTGGTCACTAGACTTTAACCTTGCACTGTTGCACTACTGGACTCATTTGCACTACTACCTTGACACACACCTCATACTGGACCACAGTACATTCATGCGCATCTCTACCCTTAGTATTTGTATTCTATTGTTCTTTTTAGTAATGTTGATCTAGTCATGTTGTTTTGTTGATTTGCTTCTTATCATCCTGTGTACACTGTAGTATATGTTGTGTGTGATTTTTAAGCTGCTGGGACCTTGAATTTGGGGATCAAGTATCTATCTCTTTATCTATCTATCTATCTATCTATCTATCTATCTATCTATCTAATAAGACAGTCTAAAATTTTGCTTTGCTAAGAGCCTTTCAGTAGGGCTTTGGGGTACATTTTTGCACCACCCAAATTTGAGTAAAACTGAAAAATGTATAAGTTATATTTGGACCAATCATTTTGTATTAGTGTTATAAACTGATGAGTTAATTAGTCTTGTTAACATTGTAAATCGTTTTTGGGGTTATGAGATAGGGTTAGTAATAACAATGGATTTTGCTGTGCAAAGTAAGTGCACATGTGGATTGCAGTTTTATTAAAGTGTAAATACAATAAGTTGTGATTCATCATGGGCATTTTACTCCAGTAAATACTGAAGAAGTGCCTTAAAGGCCCACTATGCAACATTTTTCATTTAATTAATCCGTTTCATACTGTTTAGGATGCTAAAATTAGTCATTACACGGCGAACGAACGGTGTAGAATGCGCCACCGTGGCCAATAGCGGTAGATACAGCACTTGCAATGTTCAGCAGCGCGGACCGCCTCCAATAGAATGCAGTGCAATACAATGCAATACAGCAGGCTTTAGAGGGAGCTTGTGAGAGAGAAAAACAGAATGTTGCTTAGTGCCGGTTTAATACTTTCATCTCCAGTTTCATATTTATTAATCTATTTTTTAAATAAATAGTGTTCCAACAGTGTTGGAATATCAATGTTCATTCACTTCACTTACTCATACACACAGACACAAACAGACACACACACAGACAGACACACACACACACACACACACACACTTAGAGAGAGACCTATTTCTCTCCCTCTTGCTGTTTTTGTCATGTTCACCCTCTTTATCTGTTTATGACCTCCCAGTTATTCCCTTTCCTTACACGTAGGCAGTAAAATCAATCCAACACCACAAGGACAGGAATAATACATTTAAGAATGTGTGGCTATTTCTCCTTTCCCAGAAATCTCTTTCAATCAGCTACTCTATTGGCATTCTACTTCTATTTCATGTGTGGAGTAGTGCCAGCATTGTGCATTTACCTTCTCTTTTTCATATTTGCCCAAGGACGAATTCAATAATCTCTATGCTCACTTCACCTCTTGCCATACACTAATAAGACAATAGAAAACAATAAAACTGGACAGGGAATGTATTCCCAACCTACCCTAACAACAATATGGGGAGTTTGTATGATAGAAAACAGAGGAGGAAGTAGAGAGAGAGAGAGAGAGAGAGAGAGAGAGAGAGAGAGAGAGAGGTCATTTAGTGTTACTATTTGAGGAGTTATTTAGTTTTTACGAGGAGGGGCAAGAATCTGGTGCTATTAGGGGACTCATTAGAGCTTCATGCTCAAAGTTGAAAACTCTGGAATGGAGGCGGTTGATAAGTCAGCCTTGGGGCTATCTTCTGTGTGTGTGTGTGTGTGTGTGTGTGTGTGTGTGTGTGAGAGAGAGAGAGAGAAATAGAAAGAGAGAGAGGTGTATGCTGCACAAGGCTTGTGGATGGATGGCTTCGCTCAACTTCAACACAGATTTATCCTGCATACCCTCTCCCCTACAGATCCACAATTCTGCTTTCACTTTTTTGTCTCAACTGAGTTGTTTCCTACAACTGGAAAGTGTATATGTAAGCTACTCACTACCATACCAAGAAACTGTACTATGCAGATGAGACAAATGGAGAAGAGAAAAATGGAGAAGCTATATGAAAAAAAAAAACATTTCATTAACTGTCACCTCTGCTGTAAAATCACAGCCTTAAAAGACACACAATATTATTTGCTTAAGCATTGCATGTAATAAATCTATTTACAATTAGACACCAGGCTAAGATTAACTCTGTATCCTCAATTCTCATTGATATTAAAAGCAATCAAGTATAAACATGCTATGTAATGCAAAATATCCCCCAATATCACCTACAGTATTCCATTAATGACAATAAAATGTGTGTTTATTTCTTATTATTCCTGACATTTAGAATTATCTGAAGTCTACTGAATAGCATGGAAGTGCAAGTGAAAGCATTCAAGATTACTAAAAAGAAAAAAAAACACTTTGAGCACAGCCAACACTGTGGCACAGCATATATACACCTTAAAGATTACAATTTAAAAAAGTCTTATAGGCTATACAGCTGTCTGTAGCAGGCACCCGAAATACTGTAGTAGATAATAGTAACTATTCTATAGAGTTGGCTGCAATAATTCCTAGCTGAAATGCATTTGTCAGCTGTTAGTTTTGGTTGCCAAGATTGTTTGGGCACATTGTTTGTCAACTTTTACTACCTTTTCTCCCTCATCCAGGGTGTTAAGTGCCCCTCAGGGGACAGAATTGTGTGATACCATGAAAAACCTGCAGGAAGACAACCCATATTTTCATGGGTTGTTAGATATTTTCAGTAAATACCAGTGAATCCTACATTTAAAAACTGTTCTGTGGTCATTGACCTAAACACTTCATTAGACTCCTGGTCTGGTATGTTTGTGTATTTTTTGTATTTTTTAACAAATGCAGTTAAATGTCCTGTCACATGTGACAAATTAGACAGAAGTTTATGTTGATACATTGCAAATGCGTAAAATGTCAGCCAGGGAGGTAACCCACTTGTAAAATATTGAGCATGCCAGAGGTGAAAGTAAGTCATTAATTAGCAAGTCAAGTCTTTACACTGAGGTCCAAGTCAAGACAAGGGATATTTGACCAAGTCAAGTCCAAGTCCTAAAGTTTCTTAAGCAATAAGTAATTTGATTACACTGAGACTATACAAATCTGTTTTACATCTTTACATGAATATTCCTCAACATTCATCAATCCACAGATCCCGCATATTACTTTTAATTTTTCAGTGACTTGCTTCTATTTCAACGTCTCAAATGAAATTTTGTGTACTGCATGTGTTTAAAAGAAAAACAGGCTACATTTTTTGCTGCATATAGTGCCGTAGCTCCGCAGACGCACATAACGCACACTGCGTAGGGCACCAAGTGGCCGGTAGGGCACCAAAAAAATCAGGGACGTGAAAAAAAATGTGTAAACCATATTGATACTATAAATATGCATTAATATGGTTAAACAATACGAAAGCAACATAAACCAATTTTCGAGAAAAGGGGTGAATCTACTTTGTGCCCCTCTCTCCAGTCTCCTCCTGGCGCCCCCCTCCCCCCAGTGGTCTGTTCGATTATGCCTCATTCGCAATTTGGTATTGGTAAACACCTGTTCGAACATGGCCTCGAAACGGCATCAAGAGTCGGCAGCGAAGAAAAGATAAAAGAAGCGTGATGACTCGGGCGTCGCTTGCCGGTAAGGCAATGTTTAAATAAAAGAAAAAGTTCATCATTGTAGCCATGCTACAATACATGCTATTGTTGCTCCTTAGTGTTCATATTGTGTTAACAAATGTTGCAAATGATTGCTGCTGGGTAGTTCGTTTACGTTGTGGATATGAATATAGAATGCTACTAAAAGCAACTCATCATGGTCACTCACTCGACGGTTTTCAGATAACGTAAGCAATCGTGAGATAGCATTTCCCTCCTCCTCAGGTTGCTAGCTGGCTAACGTCATGCTATTTCTGATTAACCTTAACTTTGAGATAGGTAAGCGATGCAGTCAAGTATTATCAGATTAGACAACTTTGTATGATGCTGCATTTCAGGATATCTATAAAGACGCATCGCTTATTTATGCCATTGACGTCTGAACACATGAATAGTTCTCGTCTGTCTTCAGGTCCATAGATCAAGGGCGACATCTGTTGGTGAAACTAATATGAAACCTATATCTTCCAGTAATGTAGATTTCCTACCTGCGCACTAATATATGTACAGTATTTTTATATTGCCATTTGCCATTGTGGAAATCTATACATGTAAAATATAGTTTGTAATTTTAAAATGTACCAGTGATATACACATAGTTTATAGGGGGGGGGGGGGGGGGGGCACCATACAGCATTTGTGCTTAGGGCACCCAAATGGGTAGCAACGGCCCTGGCTGCATACCTACAGTTTGTGAGAGTAGAGTTAATTGATTGAGTGTGTGTGTTTGTGTGTGTGTGTGTGTGTGTGTGTGTGTGTGTGTGTGTCGTGTGCACGTGTGTTTGCATGCAACAGTGCCTTGAGAACTTAATTCATAGAAGAGCACAGTGAGATGAGAGGCAATGACTGCATTTAATTCTTCACTTACAGTAGATAACTATACCTAAACTTGCTGATTTAACATGACCTATGTGCCTCTCATTGAAAATGACACAGGATGACACAGGATGAAAAATAAGTGACAAACTTAAAATGTGAGATGCTCAAAGTTAAAAATAGTTCAACTTTTAGTGTCCTATTTTTTCATGAATGGATCATTGCATGATCAGTTTGAACCTTGCATGTTTTTTTTTCACACACTACTTCTTAACTCTCACTATTTTACATGAAAACCATGTACGTTTGTGTACATACTTGTATTTTATACAGCATTAAATGCTTTGTCAATGCAATGTGTATGTGTTTTGTCATGCCAATAAAGCTCAACTGAACTGAACTAAAACTGTAGGCAGAATTGTTTTCTATTGCAGGAAAGGAGAATATATTCAAAAATATACCCATGTTAAGGTACTCTAACGCTCTCACTCTCTGCCCTAAACATTGCTTCAGCACTCCTACTTGATCACTCTTCTTCTACTCGTTCTCTCTCTCCTTCCCATCCCTCAATTGATCACAGCCACCACACTTACACACAGACAAACACTCGCATATACATACAGAAAAAGAAAAAAAAAGAGAAGCGGGGGACTTTGAGAGAGTGTAGGGTTATGAATTGGTAATACCTATGATCTGCCTTTTGAAATGCAAAGCCATATCAGAGCAGTGTCATGTGTCCAACATCTCCTGTTTGTTCCCATTAAAATGGCATGGATAAATGAACAAAAGTCTTGGTGAGATGAGAAAGCCGTGAGCACCGTCAAGGAGGAGTTAATTTCCTCTTTTGACTGTGATGGCCACGGTTATGACAGGAAGTAAATGAGGAGGCCTTCACTTCACACAGGTGGGTAAACATAAAACAATGGGTGACCAGGGTGAGCCCTGGTTCTAGAGGTACTCTACCGGAATGCTGGATCGAATGACAGACTCACAATTTGGGGTTGGGGGTTGGGAGGGCTCACAACTTTCCCTCTGCCAGTTAGAACACATCACATCCTCTTGATTCCGATGGTCTCGCACTTGATTCCGCACTTACCCCAAACATGAAACAGTAATGAAGCCTAATGCAAACCTATGTAGAGGTCTTACATAAAAGGACAATTAATAAATAAAGCAACTTTGGTGAAGTCACAGCCACTATCATACACAGGTGCACCCTGTTTTTCCGCTCCATTGGCTTAGTGGCCAAGGCCAATGTTTTCTATTGTCTGGGCCATTAGATTATCAATAAGGGAAGGGTGTTTCTAGAAAAGAAATCCAGACGATTTCTTTTTATTCTCTTTACAAAGCGTCACTGATTATTTTTTTCAAAACAAATATATATTATATATATATATATATATATATAATATTTATTTTTTTTTTTTTTTTTTTTTTAAAGAAGATTTGAGGATTCTAGTGGTATTATTTATAAGGTTTTAAACTTGCAGAGCTTCAGATGTTTGTTTTGGATCAGACCTCACGGTCCATCTAGAGGGACCACAGACTCCAGAAAGTTAAACCCAATGGGCAATGGCTGTCTAATTGGTTATGTAGGTTCTACACCCATAGTTAATTAAGTGACATAAGTCCAACCCTTCTGAATTGATCATTCAGAATTGTGGAATTTTCTGCAATCAAAAGACAATTTTGTCCTTGGAACCCCCACAAATCAATAGGTGACCATGGGTGACAAGGCACATCAAACTATGTAAATAGAGCCCTAACAGGAGAAAGAAACAAAGAAACGAAAGAAAATTACACCGAAATGCCACATACATTGTGTAGAGACATGGTTAATTAATGAATTAGTACCATGTCAGGTTACAAGTTTGAGATTTTTTGTGAGAGCCAAATTCCATCTAGGAAGACCTGTTGTTTAAGCTGCCTGAAATGACAGACAAGCTTTTTACTACAACAAAGCAAAATCCATCCCCAGGGACAGAAACTGTGTGCAGGGAGTGTTCACACAGCCATTTTTGTTTCTTGCTTTTTTTCTTTAATTCCATCAGTTCCACTTCCAAATCGCCTTAGAGGGATAGAGGGTCACAATACAGAGCTCTCTACTGTAGCTAAACATCCATGCCCAAATAATGTCCCCCATTACAAAAAAATATTCTGATACAAAGCCTAAAATAACACTGAGATTAGCACAGTGTAGTAATAAAGACAGAAATAGTAAGAGAGGAAAAGAAAGAGACCCGTTTCTCTGGACTCTGCTATGAATGCTCTGGTATTATGTTTTTTAAAATAAATTAATTCATGAGTATTAGAGTGCATAGACAATACAGGCTTTGTGGTCAAATTATTTTCAAACAATACATTTACTTAAAAAGCATGTGGAGATGCCCTGACACAGACTCTCTCCCTCTCCCTCCCTCCCCCTCTCTCTCCCTCCCTCTCTCTCTCTCCCTCTCCCTCTCTCTCTCTCTCTCTCTCACACACACACTTTTTTATAGAACCTTTGTACTGCCTGCTTTCCTGACAGGTCATGGGGCACACCTAGCATCAGCATGCGAACAGAGGACCAAAGGGCATGTGCCTTGTAATGGACAGACACACGAGCAAAGCAGAGTGGATCAGGGTGAGGTGAGGCGAGACGAGGCAGAAACAGTA
This sequence comes from Limnothrissa miodon, assembly GCA_017657215.1. NCBI lineage: Eukaryota > Metazoa > Chordata > Actinopteri > Clupeiformes > Clupeidae > Limnothrissa > Limnothrissa miodon. Next base: position 251,955 of record JAGFZM010000061.1, read on the forward strand.
TTTACGTGGTGGCACCTTTCAAGGGCCAGTGCTGCTAGAGAAGCTCAACGCATGCCACCGGGGTCAACCTGAACAGACAAACTGAGCAGGAGCGAACAGTGATAAAGCAGCTACAATAAAAGTGAGCCTGTGCCTGTGCATGACGGACTGAGGTACATGGCATCAGGGCATCACAGTAGCTACCATCATCATTTTACTTTTTTCTTTTCTTTTTTAAAAGGAAGGACTGATTAAGAGAATCCTGCCAAAGGGTACTGGGGTTGGGTGCTTGAAAGCTTGCTCTGGCTGGCTGATGAGCCTGTTCTCATGTCACAGCCTTCATTATAATAAAAGGACGATGAGCGAATCGTAGTGAAATGTGTTCAGTTGCTAAGGGAACAGGAATGTCTGTGATGGAAAAATACAAAGGGGGAATGAGAGAAAGGAAATAAAAGAAAGAAAAGAAGACAGAGAGACCAGATGGGAATCTACAAACCCTTGTGTTACCCATAAAGATTCAAACAGCCAGCTCTAGTGTAGAATAGCTTATTGATTCCTTCACTCAAATCCCATCCTGTCGCGCAATAAAGGCATCATAAGGCATAAAATCTGCAGGCCTCGTGTCACTGCATTATTCAGGGTTCAAACAAGGTAGGCAAGTGGGTGCTTAATAAAACATGTGGAATTGTTGTACAGCGATCAATGTTTTGACCTTGTATATTAGTGTTCCTTCTGAATGAATGCATACTGTTATGAACCCACAGAAATTGAAAAGCACCACAATAAAAAATGATAAATCAGATTCATCCTGTGAGGTTGACGCAAGCTGATGCCATTCTTCAGGTTCGTGGGTTAAGATCCATGTGTGTTGCACAGCTAAGGCTAGACTTCTAATGGGCAGAGAGAGCTTTGTCATACTCAAACCTTTGTGATAACATCAATCAAGGACTTCAGGGAGTATGATAAATGAAGTGCGTGTGTACATGTGACAATAAAAGTAACACACTCTTGTTGTAAACTACAAACTGTGAACCACACACAAACACACTCACAGACATACTGTTATACACACCCCAAGACAGACACACACACACACACACACACATAGAAAATGAAGTACAAAGAACGAGTCATCACAGACAGGGCGGGTGACATATTAATGTCTCCTCATAAAGTTGTCTTAGTGCCATAGACCACACAGTCTCTCACTCACTTTGACAAACCAGAGGCCAGCAGGTTTGTGTTTGAAATACAAGCACATAAATGTGAGTACAATGTAAGAACATCACCACTAACAGTCAGAAAGTGCAGAGTTTGTGCATTCAAACATCTAGCATTGACTATTAGGAGATTATTTAAAATGTACAAAATAGTCTATAGTGTACATTTTTATGGTTAAGAGTAAGATGCTGTTGCTATGTAAAAAGCCTGTAATCCATTTAATTAGTATGTCTGTTGAGGTGTGTCTGAAAAAGAACTACACATAATGTGCTATTCCAGAAATGATGTGAGTAATTTAAATTAATGCTAAAACATGCATGTAATATGGTAGATGGTCCAAAAAGACAGCAAAAAAAGATAATAAATTATCTTCCCAAGCACACACATATACACAGAAAGACAGACAGAGAGAGAGAGAGAGAGAGAGAGAGAGAGAGAACTTTTTAAATATATGTGTGCTCCTATGAATCATAAAATCATTAAATCATGGCATCGAAATTGACACAGGAACAGGTATTTACTGGTCATTGTAAAAACAGTAAGACAGATGGTGGAAGACTGGAGGGGGAATGCAGAAAAACTCAGTAGCAGGACAACCATGTCTGCTCAGACAAACTGACAACTCTCATACACACAAAAAAGCAGACTAGACAAAAAGCTTTGTGTAACGATGGTGGAAAAAAATCTTCTGTTGATATAATGCATGATATGAATGCTCTGCATCAATTTTTTATTTTTTTTGCGACATCAACAGCACACAGCAATATCAAACACATAACATGAAGATGCCAAACTTGTCTTTTCCAACTATGTTACTTGCCAGTAGCTGTGACAAAAGGTTTGTGAAAATGAGTTTTGAAGGCAAATGACATTCAACAATTCAACAGGCAATCCTCCAGATTCCAATTGTGTATGACATTCATCTGATTCATTAGGACGGTAGTTCCTGTGTAAATCAGATTTTGATCTCATTACATTTTTGCATGATCTCCAACCCTCACCACCCCGCCTCCAAAATAAATAATTGTATATTATATATACATAAATAATTGTACATGCTCTATTTATCCTGTGAGGTAAATTTGGTGTCTGCACTTATCCCCATGAGGTTGTTTTAAGACTGTGTGTGATGTAGCCTTCGCAAATGTTACTGAAATGAAATATTATTTCAGTACCCTGGAGAGCAACAGAGATGCTTCTGATCCCTGAGTCTATTTAAACAAAAACTCCTCAGATTTACACCATTACAATAACATATTTTGTTTTTACATTGGTGACTGTCACTGAAAAGCACTTAGATTGCAGATAAGCTCTGCTGGAATGGGAGTGATGTGAGTTGTTAGGGAGGGTGCACAGTAAATCATCAGTCCTAATGGGTTGTATTGGGAAGGAATGCCTTTGCTGTTGCCTGCAGCTATGGGTCATGGTGGCCACTTACTCAGTTGCCATGGACCATAGCATAGTTATACTGCCAAAACCTAGTGCTGCCATTGACCATACAACCTACACTGGTCTAACATTTGCTTTTTCTGCCCACATACACCACAATCATCTGTAATGAGTGTTATCCCTGCATCTCACTGGTTGACATCCCTGTCACCAACTCTGGACTGTGACCTACTGTAGACTAGCCAGTACCAACTCTCCTTCCTAGAGGCCCTTCTACTAGCACCAGGGTACCACATGTTTTTACAGGCAACACTTTTCTTTTTTGTGACCTGAACGGTTTAAACAACAAACAAAAAATATTTTCAATGCATTTATTGTAGTCTTTATTAAACAAAAGACCTTTACAACCAAGTATGACAATGACTTTCAGGCTCATGGGAAAGTAGTGAGCCAGTAGTGAACAAAGACTATTGTAGGCTATTGAATGCTGAAAGAAAAACTAACACTCCATGACTTTTCCAAAACTTTCAGTAAATTTCTAAACTTCCATGACTTTTGAGGCCAGAACATTTTCGTTTTCCATGATGGTCTATTCGGTCTATTAAGAAATATTTCATCTGCATTTTAAATATTGTGGAAATCACAGGGCCCTACTAATGCACACCTCTTTAATGTGTTTCTGGTTTGATGTTACAACAAATAGCCTATTTGAAACTTTTACTTTGATGCATAACTCTGGTTATGCATAGATCCATGGCGGGAAGGATGTGACTAATATCAAATGCCTTGAGAATGTAAAACTAAGGCCAGAGAAGCTGCATTATCTTGTAGTGGAAAGATACCTTTAGTATACAGTTGTTATAATCTCGGGTGGTTGGCATAATTTAGAGCTCAGGACTGTCAGATATCGAGGGAATATTCAGTGGTCAGACCTAGCCTGTTGCTAATTTGCTAACCAAAGTTAAAATAAGATGTAATATACATTAAATTACAGCTACTGTAATGATTGTAATCAACGGCGAGATAAAATTTACTCTCTGGGCCTCATAACTTCTTAATAGTGATGCACTTAGTCAAAGACATAGCTTCCCCAGACAATGTTCATTTGTTTCTCCATCTCTACCATGTGTCACGTTTTGGCTCTGCAATTCTAGGGTAATATATTTTATTGCATTCACTGTGGTGGCAATCTATTGTTCTGTGTTTAGACAGGGCAATGAATGCATTATAGTGTACTTTACCCCAGCCCGAATTTTGGGTCCACCTAAGATACAGTATTTTCTTGCACCCACCATGGTCCTGGTCATTATCTTAAGCCCAACAGGAATCTTTTTTTTTACCTTACTGTAGGGCTGTGCAATTAATCATAAAGTAATCGTAATCGACATTCAGAACCTATATTCGATCAAATTTTCCCAGGTCAATTATTTCAATTACTTTCCCTTTTAAAACACTACTGCATGTGGAGTCACGTGATCCCGCTCCGTTTCGTTATTCTGCAGAGCAGCTGAGCTATGAGGGAAGCAGTGAGCTATGAGGGAAAAAAAATAAAATAATAATCGTTTTTGTTTGCCTTTATCCGTTTTATCTGTCTTAATCTGTGTTAAGGAGAATTCACTGTTCTGTTCAATAAATGCAACAGATTTCCAAAGTCAATGAGTAATCGTGTAAAATAATCGTGATTTCAATCATGACCAAAATAATCGTGATTATGATTTTTTCCATAATCGTGCAGCCCTACCATACTGTAATTCTTTAAATAAAAACATCTGTACATGTACTGTGTTCAATTACTGCTGTATCAAAAGTAACAAAAGCACATCCCATATACATTTTCCTTCACTGACAGAACTGAACCACCATAAACACAGCCTGATTGCACCATGTGTTTTATTTAAGCAAATCCTTAAGCTTCCTCACCTTGTAGTCTAGTATGGTCTTGCCCAGTGTGGGACAGATAACACAGGCAACAGAGCAACGGAATCTGAAATCAATTGTAAGGAGGGAGGAGGGATGATTATACTGCATTTAGCTAAGAGTTTCAAAACACTACAGACCTCAGTGAGAGGAATCTTCTTTAAGGGGCTGGTCGATAGACTAACGCTGCAATTTGTTAAGTAATCTAGGAATCTCTGAAGGAAGTCGATCAGTGCTTATCAAAATCGCGACAGGGTAATAGAGGGAGAGGAGAAAAAAGAGAGCGTGAGAGAAAGATAGGCAGGGAGAAAGAAACCATTGCAGAGGTTTCAATTTGCTCACAATGTATATCAATTTCAGTATTCGGAAGAATGAATAGCTTATTTAGAGGACCAAATTTAATTTGAGGCTGATTTAAGTGAATATATTTAAACTATTGTGTGGCCAAATAGACTATAGAAGACAATGACAAGTAATCTGATCAGACACCATAATAATGAATTTTTACACTGGGACCACAATCAGACCCGTGATATTAACTACCCTGCTTTATTGAGTTTATTTAGTTATGATACTATGATAACCACTGGTTTATAAACCCTAATGCTGCCACAATAAATTTCTACATTTGTATGCATTATAGTAGGCCTAATCTACATTACATAGCTCTAACTGTCAGGTAGTCTTGTTGAGATATCTTACATAGGTGTTTCTACACTGAAAGTCACTATGTCTCTTACCCATCCAGACATAAGTGAAGCCTGACATAAAAAAGCACATTTTTTATAACATTTGCACAAACAAAGAATGGGCATCCTTAGTGGTCCACAGTAGAAGACTAACAGAAGAGAAATTAGTGAGGGAGAGGGACAGAAAGAGAGAGATGTCCTTTTTATCTATTATAGTGTGCACACAGGATGGAGTTTCTCATCCCAGGACCAAAGTGGACAGTAACGACACACTGATAGCAATGGTTGGACAGTGGTGGGGGGTGGGAGTGAGGGGTCAGGCATCCACGTCCTTTATCCTTCTCCTCCTCCTCCGCGGGTCTTGCTCTTACGGCCACGAGGCGTGCTAACATAGTTTAAGCGGCGGAGCGCTCAGGATCGCTTACACCATTCATCACTGGGATTACTCCAGTGCTCCGCTCAGGCCCACGCTATAATGCCCCTTTAATGAGGCTCAAAATGCTTTATGTTTTGATGCATTGCCATCCAGCTGAAAAGCAATACAGAAATGGGCAGGAGGATCATCAGCAGGCATGAGCATTTTAGCAACATTACTTGGAGAGTGGGGGAGAGAGAGGGAAAAGGGAAAGGAAAGAGATAGATAGAGAGAAAGAGAGGGAGCGAGAGAGACAGGGAGAGTGAGAGAGAGGGAGAGAGAGAAATACAGGCTTAATGACCACTTTACTTTGGGTCCTAACACAGTTAGAAGCTGGGGAGGGGCAGGTCATGTAAAGTGATACCCAAGAATAGATGACTGCTCTCAGAGTTGTGGAAATTTAGTCCAAATAGGATTATGTTCAGATTTAAAAACAATTTATCAAAGACTGAACCATCTCTCACTCTCTCAATGTGTCATGTTCTGGATACTTCCGTAGCTATAACAGGACACGTGACAGTGATATGCATATGGACAGATTTAATGAGCTGCACATCACACAGTTGATTATATTTTCTCCTTACTTGTGTTTTTATCTTGGAGAACATGTCAGACTAGTTTTCTAAGGTTGTATGCAATGCCTTATGGCCAGTCTCTATAGAAAATCTACAGAAAAACAACCTGGCTGCGCAAATGTAACACCATGAGATTGAACCAGTCCATCCCCACTGGGCTGAGTGTGCAGGAATCTAAGAGGTGAGAGATCGAGAGAGATATAATCTGGTTATAATCAATTATATTTTGTTAGGGAGACAACCAAAACACACTTTACTGCACTGGGGCATGAATGTTTCCACAGAAGAAACAAAAAGACTGAGATAATTTCTGGGGGAAAACGAGAATGCATTTGAAAACAGTCTAATCAATACAAATATATCTATTAAAAAGCAAGTAGAGGTGACAACTATTGTGATGTCATTCCAGCGCATTGTCTTCTTGTTGACCCCCCTGAAGTGGATAATGGGGCTGAATGTCCTACCCTCCTCTTCTCCACTCTTGCTTTGTTTTAGCAGCTCAGCTATGCTTTCTGAAGCCCAAGCAGTAGTACTCTCCAGACACAATCCTGTAACTATTTCAGCACCACTTTAGTGTGCTACTGACACCAACTGGCAGTAGTCTACCTCACAGCCTCACACTAACACCAACCATCACATACCTCTTTTACACACTCGCTCACACACATGCATACACACACACACACACACACAGACACACACACGCACACACACGCAACACTCACACGCACACACACACATTTTGATCCAGCAGAGCCAGCACCGAGTCAGCCCAACACACTCGACCCTGCCATGTTTTCCCTATACATCAGGCTGATGCGGAATCCAATTACAACTAAAGGCAGGGAGAAAGCCAAGTAGCTATTGACCTCATAGCACACTGCATTTATAGATGGGAAATTCATAATGGTCTAACATGCATGCCAATCCTCCTGAAAGCCTGCCAAGAGTTTCTTTTTTTTTCCAAATATTGAACAAATGGGGGTGAGGCTATCCACAGCTGTGAAATTACACAATCATTTAGGGTCTGGATGGAATCAATTATTTTAATTAAAGTTCCAGAGTAGACACGCCTTATATCTCACTCTGTGTAGCAAGAGGGTTATTACTGTAATAAACAATTAATATTTCTGGGCAGTGCTGACTATGCTGTGTGATGTGCTGTCTTATGTCGTATTGTAGACATTTGGGGCAGCAATCCTCTTTCTTTTGAAATGGCAAGGTATTAAACTGACAATGTCAAAACCATCGCCCTCAAAACAGATGAAAACTAACAAAAGCGTTCTTGCCGGTGACAGCGCGACTTTATGAGTTCGAAGCAGCATCTTTCCTCACTGAGCAGCACACCAAAATAGCTGCATTTGTTCAACGGCGAGCTTGTCAAGGCAGCCCAGCGCTCATCCCCCTATATTCCAAAAGCCTATATTTATCCCAATCTATTCTGGAATGAAGCCGTAATTGAGGGCTCTTTTAGACCTCACTCTGCTCTGCTCCACTTTCATGATGGTTTGTGGGTCACTATTATCTGGGCAGGTCTGTCAGTAATTACTCCTGTTCATCTTGGACTTACTGCCCAGCATGGATGGCAACTATGGTTTACAGTGGTTCACTGCACAAGTTGTCCATAGCCCAAACATTGTGCCATTGGAGTTTACAGAAGAACAATTCATGACAGCATGTATGGCTGAAAATATTTTAAAGTTTTTTTTTCCTTTGACTACAAAATGCCTACATGCCACTCAGTGGCATAGCTTTCCCGTCCTCCAATAGTTAATTACTTAACAGCTCTGCATTTCCATAAACAATATCAACAGCATAAAAATGGCAGAAAAGCTAATCCATTTGACCTATTCAGATGGCTAAAGCCTGTGGGCACATTAGCTGGAGCAATTGAAACAAATGACAAAAGCCTCACCGTAAGTTTCCACTCAAGAGGGCAATGAAAGTGCATGGTGATAATGGATCATATTTTGGGATGAAGAGCTTTATGGCGTTATTTATTTAGATTTTTAATTAAAATTCCATTGTGAGGTTTACTGGATGACATAGGTTTTTGCATTTGTAACAGTGATTACTTGTATATAATGTTGGTAGGTGCCTTATGTATATTGTTTTTTGTCTTACTCAGTCTATGGTACTTCTTTTCCATTGAATGTATACTACTGCATGTGTTTGTTGTTTGTCTAGAGAGCCAACACCTACCGAAGTATATGCAAGTAAACTTGACCAATTAAATCTGATTCTGACCCTCAATTTTAGAACAGCCTCATGCCCCTGCTACTGGTCATTCATGTGTGTTACCCTCACCCCCTTCCTTTAGTAATAAAAACCTACACGAGTGTCTTGATACAGAATGCTGTTTCACAGTACAGTATCCAATAATTCATAGTAGACTATGTATATATTCTTTTTCTTTCAGCTGTGTATTTCACACTGTAGTGCAATTTATGCAACTTCATTAATAATTTCATAGTAAACCATTTCAAATGTATTTAGACAAATTTAGACAAACTCTTTATTTTATCATAACTGCCCACAGTGAAAATATAGGCAGAGCACAATGAGGAAAACCTCCCACGGTATCCACATCCCACGGTTTTTTACAATGCACAGTTAACTAGCAGTACACCGGCAGTCAAAGTACACCAGCAGTCAAATCAAAGCAAGTAGACCAATCACACCACTTTCAGTCTGTGTCGCCTTAATGTGAAGCTTCACAGTTTTCTGGCATCGGGTGACGCAAAAGGCTCTGCATAGGGATTCATGCTGCTACAGAGACTCTGCGTAGCAACATGGTTGAGTCAAGAGAAAAGCATAAATTGTCCATTAGTCAGCAAAGGAAAAATAGTCCATGACCATAATTAAACATAAACACAGACAAACTGGTATACAATGAAGAATTCATGCACAAACTGAACAGAAACTGATGTCCATGTATGCAAAAGCATATTAACTCGCGCACAAAACTCAGAGAGTGAAGAACATTTGAGTAATGTGATGAGGAAATTAAGGTGTCTGTTAATGTTTTTCTCATCTGGGCTTCAACAGTGTATACCCACTTGTTAACAACTCTTAATGGAGAGGCACAAAATGGCAGAACAACACAGCAGTAGCCTACACAAAAAGGGTGCTCTGATCTGATAGTAATATTGCCATGGCAATTATAGTAAACCAAAAGGTTTTGGATTGAAGAGCAATCAACAAAATAGTGCCAACCATAGGCAAACCAAAAAAAACGTATAAAAGCTTTGCGCAATCTATCCGACATGTCTGAGACTCTCTGACAAAAAGCTGTCAGTATGCTTAGTATAGTTGTAATAGTATAATCAGTGTTTTGAATGTAGAAAGCTGGCTGAAGACATGAGATGTTTGGACCAACAAAAGTCTGAACATCAAAAATATATTTTCAGTTTCATATAACGTTACTTAATGTTTCAACTGCCATTCTACGCTGATGAAACCATAAACGTAATACCACAAGACCACAATACTACTGAGCTATCTGTGTCTGGCCTCTAAACTTTAATTACAGAACCGGTGGTAGCAGACACCTGAAATGAAAATCAAAGTGTCAAACACAAAGCTTTTTTTTTTTTATTTAAACTCTCATTTATCAGATATCCCGATGTTATCACAAACTTCCCCAGAAAGGTTAATATATTTTCCTCGAGCATCAAGATCAATATACAATAACACTATATATATTCTATTAATATTTATTTATTTATTTATTTAGCACTTTGACTTTTTAACATTCTGTTGACCTCAATAGTGTTTTAGCACAGGCGCTTGACTTGACAATTTCCTGCTGCCAAGCAAAATTAAAGACTTCTCACAGGCATTACACTCCAACTGATTTCATTCATGGGAATAATACAAGACTGTCTGCCAGGACCTGCCACAGCGCTTTTCTCAAAAAGCCTTTGCCAACAGCACAAATTAAACCCCCACTCCTGCTCCTCTCCGCTCTTCTCTTTTGCCGCTCGACTATGAGTGCCACATTCAGCCTGTAAGACAACTGCAGGAATCGGTGCATGTGCGCTGTGCATCTTCAGGCTGGCAGAGGCGGAAGTATTCAATTGGGGTAGCAAAGTAGGAAGTGGAGGACTGGTTAATGGGGGGGGGGGGGCAGAAAGACAGACTGCTTTCTTTTCTAAAGCAGCTATTCCACCCGCTCTTTTTTTCCCATTAAAAGGTGCCAAAAAGCATCTCTTCCTTCACATGCCACACAGCTGGGGCCCTAAGGTCCCACCACTCGTGCCGCCGCCGACAGACATCTGGTTTGCACCTCCCTGATATGGCACAGCAGGAGCTGGGTGACGGCCGGGGACCACGCTATAGTGGCTCAGCCTCCCTGGGTCGTGTGGGGGAGAGCTGAGCGCTGCACTGACGACATCTTCGTCATGAATGTCAAACGGCATGAAAAAGAGCAGGATTGCAGCCAATTATCGCCCCAAACCAGGGCAATTCTCACCCTCCCACCCTTACATAACCACGTCTATCCCAAAAGGCAGAGTATGGGAAAATACATTAAGGCAAGGAAAAAGTTGTGAGTTTGGGGGGCAAGAACTGCTCATCGGCAAAAAGTTTCATCTCATGAAAAAGACAAATACTTCACAATGTAGCGATTCCCAAGCTTATATAGCCAGTCACGGAAGCCAAGATGAATAGCAAAGCCATCTCACCTAAATACAAGCACACAAACTCTCATCCAAATACAGCACTATGGTACTGAAAGATGTTCAGGTTCCACACACAGTAGTCACACTGCATGCAGATCTGAGATTAGATGTTTCAAGCTATTCAGACAGAGTATTTAAACACACTGAGTGTCCAGCACTCATACTTCTTTACTTTTTACATTTTTAAGATTATTTTTTCCATGTAGTTCAGCTATTGTGGACACATGGATGTGGGATAGTGGAGGAGAGTGTGTTTGGGGGGGGGGGGGGCATTAATTACAGACATCAGAGACATCAGTTATCACATTGGATGAAAATATAACACTCAGAAGAAAACATGCACAGACAGATATGCAAGAAGGCAAAGACAACACAGAAGAGAAAGAATTCCTAAGGACAGCCAGACAGAGCTCCAAGAGCGACAAGAAAAGCGTATTTGTATTTACAATCCCATCTACTATTAGAGTCAGAAATCTAGCTCCTTTCTATTGAGCATTTTCATGCTCTCTCTTCGATCATTTCAATTTTCTTTGTCTCTGAGTTTGGGCACCTTTATCTTTGCTATATCTGTGTCTTTATTTATTTGCCTAGGTTTAGCTGCAGATCTACACATTTAGACATCAATCAATTTGTCATCTGTTTTCTGACACAAAGCCAGTAAACCATAGTCAGTATTTAAGACTCACTAACATTTGGAGCACTAGAGAAACAAACAACGCCAGCCCACAGGCAATCTCATTTCAGACATGCCATGGAAGGCCAACCATGAACACAGAGTTGCTGTAGGCCTATTGATTTTTATTTGCAGGTATTCCTGTCATATGCAAACATGCACACACACACACACAAACACACACACACACACACAAAACAAACATACATACAGACACATGTCTTTTTGCGGGCAAATAACTTTTATATGTTCTTTATATAAACAACACTGTTAGATCACTTTTCTTGACATCGGTCTCTAGTGTCTATTTCACACAACAGATCTGGCAATTATAATAAGTTCAACTTTCTCTAGCGCATTTAGTCAAGATATTGCAGACTGCCCTTTCCGTTAAACAGTGCTTGCGCACTCAATACACTCCAATGTGGAGATATTAAAGCCGGCTGACCAGCAGTGAACCCTGAATAAATGTCAGGGCTTCAGTTAGAGACCTCTGTGGAATTACAGTTCATATGCATGTTCTGTGCCCATAGAACATGGCTGTGAACTTTTCTCTCCCCTTCAACCCTAATGTTTCTGTACAGTACAGCACTCCTCTGATATTCTGATAGGTCATGCCACTTTAGAGCATTTAATACACTTTAACCCAACCATCAACACTTAATCAAAGTTAAGGCTGGCAGAGTAATAAGAAAATAAATTGTGGTACTGACATATTGCAACTTTGGGCAAAATCATGCACTGTTCTAAAGTTCTAAATAAGCAAAACAATCTATGCATCATAAAATTATTATAGCATTATGCACTGCAGACACACAAAATACTGATTCACAACTAAATTCTGTAACAGTACTTATCTGAAATAAAGTTATAAATTTATTATCACAATCCAAAAAATGGCATGAGCTTTTTATGTTATTGCGGTCATAGTTTCATTTCATACCATAATTACTTAAGATAATAGACTGACAAATTATATAAATTTGTATTACAGTGGGACATGAAAAAAAAATTTTAAAGGCTAACTGTTGAATTTTAATTAAAAGACAAAAAAGGTCATTTTTGAGGTTGACCTAAATTTCACAGTTCTAAGTGAAATGTTTAATTAGATTGGTCTAAATCCTAATCACGGCTCAGTCAAAGGTGACCCAGTGATAGCCCTCACTCTTTTACTGAGATCTCCACCTGCAATTAAACAAACCTCAGAAGCTGCCGTAAAGGTTGGACCCTGTGAACGGTCGATAAATCTTTAATCCCCCCTGCATCGCTTGTGAGGGCAGAGGCGACTGTGACTTCAGACGTGGAGATCAAGCTACTATCTCTCTCTTTCCCCAATGTGGCAGGCTTCTCTCTCTCCTTCTCTTACACAAACTGACACATAAACACACACACTCACTATATGTCTCTCTCACTCTCTTTTTAGTCATCCCTTCCCTATCAACTAATGTTCTCCTTTTTTCCTTGCTGTCTAATTCTGTAGTTTGGACAAAAAATATGAAATAGTTTGGAGTGCACAACACATCTAAAATTAATTTTCTAGTACCATTTTTTTCTTTTTGAAAAAAAAAAAAAAAAAAAACAGTCCAAATATATACTCCAACAGAGCATGTTTTAGTTTGTTTGTTTTTTATTATTATTTTTTGGGAGGGGGTATTCATTTTCATTTATTTCTACAAAAAAATAAGTGCATCAAATGATGTATCATAAATGCATCAAATGATGTGACCTGATCATTAATGTGGGTGACAGTGATACAATACAGCAAGTCAAAGTATAGTAGCAAACAAAAGCTCTCACTGCTCAGATCTGTGATTTATTTGCACACACCAAGGCCTGAGCTAGAGTATTGCTCATCCCACTAAAACAAAAGAGACAATGGCGGCTGATAAATATATTCAATAATTAAGGATGATTTTCTGTGAATTTAAGATGCCCTCTCTCTCTCTCTCTCACTCTCTCATCCCCCACTCTCTCACCCTCTCCATTTCAATCTCTGTAGTTGTCTCATTGTGTTATTGATCACTTAATTGTGCTGTATGACACCTGTTATGTAAAGGCTCTCAGCAGTAGTAGAGCCTGCTGATAGAGTACCCAACACATTCAGATGCGAGAACACAGTCTATAATTACCCATTACTGACAAATAACACACTTACAGTTGACAGACACCATAATCTCTATAAAGCACTCCTTCTAGCTATTTCCTCGATCTGAATGATTGCCATATAGCTCGATCTATACCCTTTCTCAAATCTAATTCACAAATAACTATGATCAAAGTAAACTAATGTTATAAGCATGGGCTGTCCATTGAAATTATGCTTACAGTAACAAAATAGGTTTATTCTACACTATGACTTATTCAAGTAAGCCTTAGCATGAACTTCTCAAGGTCAATAAAGAGGCATTTCGCTAATTACTGTGTGTGTGTGTGTGTGTGTGTGTGTGTGTGTGTTACCATGCCACTTTTGATGATCAAGTGTATGGCTGGCAAGATATTAACAGAGAATATTAATATGTTTTCAGTAGTAGTGGGGCATACTACTTTCATGACTTTAGAACATGATGAAAATGGATCATGGAAGTCATAGAAGTTTACATATAGAAGACACTTCCTAAAATGCTGCTGATTATCTGCGGTTGGGATGAGGGATCATCAGTTTCACAAAATAGCCTACTAAGGCTCTATCAGGTATATGGCCTAACATTTATATAATAAGTATTTTTAAACACAACATTACAAATGAAGTAAAAGTAACAAATGGCCATTTGTCAGTTTGAAAGGCCTTGATCAATGAACAGAAAGTTAATGTACAGTATGGATGTCAGTGAGTGTACACATTTTGCAACAAAGAGTTGTTTAGCATTATTTAGACATTCCAGCAACAATAGATACATCTTTACTATCAACTTGATTGACCTTGGCAGACAATCCTACATTTTGTTCACATTGCACCAACATTTAAGTACGTGATTCATCTCATCTCTAGTAAGTCATATTGTCTTTCCAAAAGGTTAAAGAGCAACTTAAACGCAGGTTGTTATCACCACACACTGCCTTAAAACCAGCATCCATACATATGCCTATGCAGTAGCCTAACAATTTACCCGGTCAACTGCCAAAACCTTAAAGACCTTAACCATTATCTAGACTATCAAACCTCCAGAATCACGTTTTGGGCGGAAAACATTAGCCTCTGTCTGCTACTTAACACGTTGTTTAGTGGCTATTGTGGATAAAAGTTTAACGACTAGTAAAACAAAATGGCTGCTTCATTTATAGGTGTGATTCATAAAACTACAGTCCTACAAATAAACATATTTAATGATCTGAGTTACCTTTCCGACCACCAGCCACTGTCTCCCCGGAATCGTTGGAGCGTAGATCCCGCGCAGACTACTTGCGGAAGGATGACAATTCTCAAACAGTGAGGGAGAGTTGAGTGCGCGCTCTGTGGCGAAAGCTGCCGACAGATAAGAGGAAAGGCGAGGGAAATAAAATGGTCTTTCAGATTCTCTGGAGGGTCGCTTCTCTGTCGTTTGGCCACCGAGTCAGACTAGAACAGTCCAAGTGATTCAAATCGCCCATGCAAACCGTGACAAGTGATGTGTCTTATGGACCGCCAGTGTCTTCCTCAGCTGAGCGACTGAAGTTTGGTGAGGACAAAGCGGGAATGATTGCGTCCGCTAGCGAGGTCCGTTGAGATATGGCGTGAAGCTGTGTGCAGTCAACGTCTGAGTAGACAGGTGAAGGCAAACGATGCTGACGAGGGTCCGGCAGGAGTACACAGCCGCGCCGCTCACTGAAGTGCGTGGATAGTTGTGATGGGAAACAGCGACTCTTGTAGCGCTGCTTTGTTTTAACACATGGACATCACACACAAGTCTCGTGACAAGTTTAACCCCACTTTCGCGGGGGAAAAGTTGTAGGCTTTAAAGGTAAATTAGTAACTTTGACAACTTTGAAGTGATGCATGTATTAATGTTTTCTTTTTAAAGTAAATCGAGATAGTGTCTGTCGTTCATAATTTATAGGGTTAGGGTAGGCTTTGTAATGATTATTATTAAGATTCAGACATTCAGATAGGCAGAGCTACCCAGATATGGTAAGATTATTCAGGTTTCTTTATTTGTGACTGGACCATTTAAGTTGTCCACGTTGTCTCTTGAAGCACATGTCTCAGAATTGTGCCCCAATTTAAGTCTGTGTTAACTGATAATTAACAGTGTATTTTTAAAAATGATAAAATATTTAGGCTAATTTGTGAATTGTGTGAATATTTTGTGAGAGGAAACATTTAACACATACACCTAATAACAAAATGTTAGAATTTTTACATTTCCTCAAATGAAAATTTGTGCACAAGTGAGAACACGAGTCTTTCCCATTACATTTTTAATTTGCTTGTCCATTCTGTAGACTCATCAAGGAGCACTTATGGTACTGGGATCAGGAGGATTGTGAGTGAACTAGCTTCAAGATGTGACCCAGTGCTCTCAAACCTGTAATATTCCTTTAACAGTCCCACAGAGGACAACTGTCATTATTGTGGTTGTTAGTCAGAGCACCACCTCAACTCCAGACCCTGCTGCGCTTATTAAAAAGTCAGATTGTTTATCATTCACAAGAGGGATTTATTGTAGCTTTTTCATTTTTTTTAACTTCCCAATATTATACCCATGAAACATTATGGGGATATATTACCATTTTCCTCATAAACTTGCAGTAACAAGGGGAACACAGAAACACATATTAACTTTGGCAATCACCTCAAGGCTTATAAAACCACCCACAAGAGCACCACAGCAAACTCATCTCACACAGAGAAAATAAAGTATGTTTTATCTTTATTGAAATTCCCCAACTCCTTCATGTATAAATGAGCATTGCTTATGACAAAGATTCTGCAGTAAGTGGCTCAAAGGCGATTAGTGAAAAATTAGCTTTACCTTTCACTGAGAAAGTTGTAGTTTTGGTAAACGATTTCACTTTTCCCATGTATCCCCTTACTTTACTCTATCTCTCTCTCCTATTTCTGACATTCTCTCTCTCTCTCTCTCTCTCTTATTTCTGACATTTTCTCTCTCTCTCTCTCTGTAGACAGCTTTGTCCAGAGGAAGCCCTTTGTTAGTTCTGCTTGGGAAAACCTCCCCCATTCATATCCCACATTTTCAAGTTCACAGCTGCTTACATGACAGCAGTTTACAGCAGTAAAAAAAACATGCTTTCTTTTTACAGGACATGAAAGAAAAGTTATGTGCACTGACAACAACTGCACTCTATCAAAAGCTATCAAACACATCGATTAAATGACGAAAACATGTAATTAAACAAATCCATGTAGATTTCCATGTAAAATACATTTCTTTGAAAAAGACAAAATTAATAAAAACTGAATTTATACAAACTACAAGAAGAGGTGCTTAATTAGCCTATTTAAGTGTACCTGGTGTTTGCATATGGTATGTTACATCTGTCATACATGTGTATGTGGTGCAAGTCCACAGACAGACATCAAGTCTGCCCTCCTTCATGGGTCACGCTCTTGCAAATCAGAAGCTCTTGACAGCTTGGCCAAGCCTAAACGCATTTCCGAATTTGCATCGGCTAAATCAAAACCACCTGATAGAGAATAAACGTCAGATTAGACATTCATATGCTGCACGCTGACTGGCTTTCTGATGGTATTACACCAGCCCTTCCCAAACAACTCTGCAGGAGTGAAAACTCAAGAAGACAGTAGCAACAAAACTGCCAACTTTACTCTGACAAGAAAAAAATCACCCCGAGCTTACCCTCTTGTCTGAAAGTATTTGGCCTAACTAAATTGTTTAAACCCTTCATTCAGCGGTGGTAACATTCAGCAATTATAGCATATTAAAATGTGTTACTTTTTGCTATATTTCAACTATGTGAGTTTTTTGTTACAGTACAAAAGCTTGGATGCATGAAACAGAATGACAAAAGGCAGACATCTTACTTGTCATGTTTGATTGAGTGTGTATTCTTCTATCTCTGTTTGTACTGCAGCATCTCAGAGATCCAAGGGGATGCTGTGGAAATAAATGGAATTGCTACCCAAGCCATTCAGAGTGGCTTCAGCACCTGAACCTGTAAAGTAGTTGTAATAGTCTTTAACCTGAGGCATGGAGTCATTTTAGTGGCATACTGAGAGTACATGTGTAACGGATGCCAGCTAGCCTAGCTGTGCGTGTAGAAGGTTAATAAAGCTTCCCTCCCGACACTTCAAAGAGCGTCCTAGTCAGTTGATTGGGAGCATGGGCTTTTTGGTCGACAGGTTAGGGCGTTCATCTCCCGCTCCGTGGTAGCCGTGAGTTGGGATGTCGCGGGTTCGAGCCTAGGGCTGGACTAGTGCAAGAGGACCTCGGTTACAGTGGTGCCGTGACCCGGATGGGAGTAAAGTTTAGGGGGGTGAGCGTAATGGATGCCAGCTAGTCTAGCTGTGCGTGTAGAATGTTAGTAAACTTCCCTCCCGACACTTCAAAGAGCGTCCGAGTCAGTTGACTGGGAGCCTGGGCTTTTCGGTCGACAGAGTGGGGCGTTCGTCTCCCGATCCGTGTGAGTTTGGAGGTTGCGGGTTCGAGCCTGGGGCTGGACTAGCGTAAGAGGACCTCGGTTATACATGGAACATACTTCAGCACACATACATAAACAAAACTCCATATGC
Organism: Limnothrissa miodon; assembly: GCA_017657215.1. Classification (NCBI taxonomy): domain Eukaryota; kingdom Metazoa; phylum Chordata; class Actinopteri; order Clupeiformes; family Clupeidae; genus Limnothrissa; species Limnothrissa miodon. The sequence goes on from JAGFZM010000061.1 coordinate 270,183, forward strand.
ATATTGTAGATATGTAAATGCTATTCAATTTGGAATATAAAGAGATCTGCTTCTCATGCATGTTCTTAAAATTATATTGAGAGGAAGAAAATTAATCTGTAAACGTGTATTTATTCCCATTGTGTTCCTTGATAACCTTAACATAAGCACTGTTTACATTCTTGTAAAACACAGTGTCTTCTTTCTTTTTTCATTGATGTATTTTCTTTTTTCTATGTGGACAATACCTATTGTATAGATCCCTTTGGGACTTACAACTTCTTTTTTTTCTCCAAATGACAATAAGACAAGTTTTTAGCCTAATCATGCACTAAGAAATTGGTTTTAGTTATCTGTATCTAAACCACTCATGTGTGTAACAAAAAATGATTACAGCAAAGTTAATCACATTATTAAAGTTAGACAACCATAGAAGTGTTAGAGTATAGAAGTTAGACAAAGAAAGAAGACAGTCACTGGCAAAATATCAGTGTCCTGGGATGGGTTATGGATTGTAAAGGCCAAAACACACATGTGATGGTAAATTTGACAAATTTATTCAAGTTGCATTGCTTTGCATGTTGCACATTCCTAATGCACACACTACATATTGTTCAATGCACTAAAGCACCATCTTGGACCCAGGGACAGATTATGAGTCTGTGGGTCCCCAAACTCCTCCATTGAAAAAAAAAACCTGATAGACTGACTTTGTTGCCAATGACAGGGCAAGAGTCTCGAGATCCCTAGCTCGTAAGGCATATTGGCCTTATAAGACTGACTTTGGAGTCAGCAACATCATAAATCCTTTCAATTGTAACCACTCATAATCATTGTTTTAAAACGTGACATCACTCGTTAAATCTATTCCAGGTCCAATTAACCTGGAGCATTCAGGCTGTTGCTGTACATATACATCATCAGTAGCAACCTTTCGATATTTTTTTAACCCATAAATGCAATGGCAGTCTGTTGGCTCTGCACATGAAGGATTTTTCTAAATGTTTTAATCAAAAACCAATATCGGTTCAACATGTGTTCAACATCCAAAGATCCTTTTAACAGAGGCTTAACGTGATTCAGGGTCACAACATGTGGTTTAGGAATGGAATGTGAATTGACCGATTGGCAGTGACACTACCACTGCTCTACCACACATACAGAAAGTCACCATATCTTGGTCCTCCAAAATGATCATCTCAATCCTGCTCAGCATGCCGATACTGGCATATATGTTTTATTTGGGTTAAAACTGTCAGAGATGAAGTGTCTTCAACTATCAGAAAACCCTTGCTGATATTATATTGGGCTTTTATCTCAGATAAATTCCAAGATTTTGAAAACTGACACACATTTCAACAATGAATTTTACCAAACAAAAACCATAAAGGCGTTTTTCAAAAGATTAAATAGACAGTTTCATCAGAACTATTGGATCGCATTTGGCAACTCATCCTCAGGCTAGCAATACATTTCTGTGACAAGTCTTAAAGAATATTTTCACTGTTTTGACCAATCCCTCCCACACAGTCTTTCTTTCTGTGAGACACCGGGGATAGATCATGATATCTAAGTATGGGTCTGCAGGTGTACAGCAGTGATGCACCAATAATTGATCAAAGCCAGGCGTGTTTGTGAATAATTCAGAGTGCACACATGTTGAGCAATGCCTGCCGGCCCAACGTCAATGCTTTTGTTACCTTTGAGCCAAGTAACATTAAAAATTCAGCTCAGACTTCAGTAAACTTATCACACAGTGAGTGTTACACATGAAAACTAAGATCTTTTTTTACTTTTAATACTAACAAAGTAGGTTGGAACTATGCACTTATGCAGCACAGAGCTATATTGTCACATGCTTTTGCAACATGCAAACATGCTTTTACTTCAAAAGGCTTGTTGTCAAAGGCAACCTTCTCCTAGCTCTTGTATTGTTTTTTGCAATTTTTACAATATATAGCATCACTTTGATTATTGTTATTATAACTTAATCACTTAATATCTAGATCAACATACACAGTCAATCCAGAGACAGAGGCCCTGCATATCACAAACAGTAATGCCATGCTGACTTGGCTGTGTTTGAAAGCGTAGATGGGGAAAGTGTGACAAAGGAGTGTGTGGAGCAACATCAAACCACCTGCCATGTCATCTTTGATCAAACTGAAATTGATGGAGAGGCTGAAGGGCCCTGCTGCAGACAAGGAAAAATAGCAGACATGTTCCACTCAATCATTTAATACAGTATACCTTTTGAATCCACCTACAACAAGAGCAACAGCCAATATACTGTATACAGACAAGGCCAAGGAGAAAAGAACATGATCGAATCTCCTTTAAAAAAAAATGAACATGCTTTATATATGCTAAAGGTCAGTTTTCTGGGATTTGGTACTTTATTTTTAAAATACAAATATGATCTGTTGCTTTTAACATTTGTGTCTGTTTATCTTTGATCAACACCCAATCAACTAAAGCAAACGAATACATAAGACTATAGGATTTATTTTCTATAAAACAGAGAACTTCATAAGCCCCCCTTATACTTTTTGTTTACTTGTGCAGCAGTGCCAAAATAATGCTGATGACAGCACTAGAAGGCTACTCATATTGACTTTTGCCCACAGTGAGTAATGAATCCCAAATTATCATTGTGGCTAGTTTACTCCAAAACCTTTTTTTTTTTTGCCATGTCTGCTATGGCAGAAGTAATGAAATTAGTTGTGCCAGCTGCTTTTGCTATTTTCTTCTTAATCAAAACATGATGCTTTATTTGAAGAATTGAAGACTCAATTTGTATTAGTGCTGCAAAAGAAAACAAACCATTTTCTTCCATTTACAGTGTAACCAGGCACAGAGGTAACCAGGTTCTCCTACGTGTTTTTTTCCTTGCTTCCTCACTGAAGCAAGTGTTTGTTTCTGTGTGAGTGTTTATGTTTGGGGGGCAAAGGTGCCCCCAGACAGCAGGCTGATATGTGATTATTATGCTAAGTCAGGCTTTCTCTGTGGAAAAAAAAAATTGTGTCGTTTCATTAGCGCCTCTGCCCCACTGCTGCCCTGAATTTTCTGCAGGGTCTGCACATCCTCAACAAACCTAATTGTGCTTCGACACAATGTCAGGAAATGATAGCTGATTTAACAAGCGATTGAATCATCCCCCTTCAACTGCTGTAAGACTCACCTGCCGCTGCTCTTCCCAACAAATTAGCCCTGAACAATGACAAGTTTATTCAGCAGCTGTGGGTCCACACAGAGCCAAACAAAACACCTACATCCTTGGCATTTGGATAATAATAATAATGCCAGGGAATGGAGTATGAATGACATTTTAAATAGCAGAATTAAGGAATGGAGATAAAACAGGCTTCAGCACGTAGTACATTCTGACAATTTGAGCTCCATACTGACATGTTAGTCTGCAAGGGACAGTGCTACAGCTGTTATCCTGCATGTAAGCAATTATGGCCCTAATCTGAGACTGAATATTAATAAATAAGGAAATGAGTCAGTTGCCATGGCAGAGGTGGCACAAACCTATCGATGTAATCCTCAATTCTCTGCCTTAGGTCGTGCCAAAAGTACTTAAAGCTGACTTGATATGAGGCAGTGTAAAATCCTCATAACAGGCCTACATAGTTCACACTGTCTGACTAATTAAATATTGATCTGTCTGCTGCTAGAGCAAATGCCTTGGTTGTCCTGTGCCAAATGCTTCTCTGAGCTATAATTGTTTTCTCGTAAAAAGGTCATTGATGAGATGGACAACCAAAACACTGTCCAGGCTTTGAAATTAGGTTAGGCTACTGTGAGGAACTTGTTATCCGTGTCTTTGGAAGTGAACAGATTTTTTCTCCAGTACACATTCCACGATATGATAGCTTCAGCGTTCTACCAGACTGACTTAAATTCAAACATTCCACCTTATGTTACACTATTGTTGCACCACCAAAGCTCTCGTTTTTCACAGCTCTCATAACAATACAAGTGAACAATACTGAACACTGAATACAATACTGAACGGTACTGTGAAAATATCCAGTAATTTTTTTTATGTTCTTACCAATATTTCATTGCGGAAAGTATACTAATACTGCAGAAAGTATAATAATCCTGAAAGTACTACATTATAACATCACTAGGTAAATATCTGCTAAATACTACTACACTAAAAGAAATGCTTACCAATCTTTTCTAGGCTGTTAAAGTATTTTTTTCCCTTTTGCCTCATTTAGCAGTATGCCACCTTTGCCATCATCACCCTTCATTCCACTGCCACCTAAATCTATGGCACTTGCTGATCTACAGCCTACATGGATAGACCGTTTCTATCTGTTATTGTGCTGTTGTATAGATTTTATTTTGCATAATTTATTATTGTCTCTGACAGAAACACTAATCCTCTTCGATCTCAACCCACTTCAAATCTTGTAACAACATGCTACCAAAAATTCTAGAGTGCTTTACGTGCTAGAACTTTTGGTGCTCCTGTGCTGCTCCTTGGTTCTCACCTCTCTCATTTGCCTCTGGCCATTCTCTGCCACAGCTCCCACACTCCTCAAATACAAATACAAGTGCAAATACCACAAATGACCACACAAACTTCATTTGAGGAGATGCAATTTGGAAGGATTTGTGTAAAAACTAGAGCTGTCAATTACTGTAGATATTATTTCTTATCTCTCAGCTTACTGAATTGGTTAAAACAGAGGTGACAACCGGTTTGGGAAATAATTTATTTTTGACATGAGATGGTGTGTTACTAACACTAGATTATATTTAGATGGAGAGGAAGGCCGCGACAGGAATGTTCAAAACAAAAAAAAAGGTATGAGACTAATTAACAAGTAAAATATATTCTGACAGAACTTCTTTTTTTTACCCAACAGTATGCTTCCGTTGTTTTTCTATTTTATTAACCACTTAGACACATAGGCGAGTTTGATACGGTTCAACTGATTGTTAGTCTGGGACATGCCACGGCATACTAACCACCATGGCCATGTCTATATATACCATACATGTATAAAAATAAATAGACTAAATGGCAGGAAATTCACAATTTTCCTACAATTTTGTTCCTATAATGTCTTCCAAAAACAAGCTAGTGGTATTGTGTGGTAAAATCAGTGAAACTAATTAAAGAACAAATACTCCCTCTGTGTCCTTTTCAAGTAGTTTTTGAGTAATCCTCGCCAGGCTAGTTGCTCTGTCAGAACCTGACAGATAAAGATCTTGTCTGCCGAACAATATTGACCAACCAAGAGTTTGTCACTGGCTGTAATTAATCTCCATTTCTGTTACCCTCACAAATCAGTCGAATTGTCAATAAAGCACTCCCTCCTGGACATCTCAACTGGACAGAAACTAATCTTTTGCTCCATAGACAATCAAGGGAATACACTAGACAAGGTTAGTTTGTTAAAATACTTTTCTGGAGAATATCTGCCTACAGGCTATGGAACGAGGCCTTACAAATTGGCTTTATTAGCCTTCATACATTCATCAAACGTAGGTGTTTTAAACGGCTTTGGTCAGTGTTTCACAACTGAATTGTTTGACTGATTGGTGTGCAGACCCAGTATGTTATGATAATCAAATTCAGAGCAGGAGCATTGATGCCAGTGACATCTGGGGTCTTAAAAACAAGTGTCTTAAAGATTGAGGCCGTCCCTTTTTCATTGAGCACCCTTTGTGAATGCTTTAGGGGTTTGTGAGGGCCAGAAGATGCACATAAAAGAAGAATTATGACCATAGCAAAGCTATGGTGCACACATAAACACAGAAATATTTAGACAGATAGATAGATAAATAGTTAGATAGAGAGATACTGTAGGTGGATACATTCATGCTTTAGGGTTGCTTTACTGCTTTAATGGTAGAAATTCTGTCAGGCCATTTATGTCTCGATTGAGAGAACTGGGGATAAGAGGCCTAATTTTTTCTTAGTTTAGCTGGTGTAGAAAAAAAAACTTTTAATGACAGATGAGAGAGAAATCATTCTGGAACTTCAGTGGACAGGAAGTGTTCCTATGAGACAGAATAGCATCCATATAGGATGTAGTCCAAACCTCTGAAGGAAAGATGACAAATAAACAGAAATAAAAACTGCCCATTTTCCATCCTCAACTGTGAACCAAATTGGAAAAGAAGCAGCATTCACTGTCATTATTTTCCAGGTCATCTACTTCCATCTTTGTCACTGGAACATTTTCAAAGGATTTTTAAAGTGTGTGTGTGTGTGTGTGTGTGTGTGTGTGTGTATGAGAGACCATTTGTGCACCTTAGACTAAATGCATTGAATATAAAGTCTAATGGGGTGATAGTGTGTTTGTGTGTATGTGTCTGTGTGTGTTTTCACTACTTCCGCTTCTAGTGCTGCCTCATTATTTCTCTCTGTTGAAATGAGCTTGGCATGTCTTGATGGTTCAGTCTAGCAGATGAGCAGCACAATAGCATAAATCCTACTAATTCAACTTTAAGAATGTCCTCACCTCTCTGGCCCAGGATCAGTCATGTACGGTCTGCCTCAGACAATGCATCATTGACAATGGCTGCAGTACACAACAGTCCACATCTGGGGGTTAAAGCTGTGCATAGGTGCACATTTAGTATTCTGCTGCGCACCGTCTAGAAAGACCTCAATAAACCATCAGCCGCTGGAGTAGACGAGCTTTGGCAGAGGAAGTGAAAAGGCCAAGGACCTCTCGATTCGTAGCTCGCAGACTGACACACTTACCCCTCCACACAAACATGTGTGCAAACCTGCACAGAAACACACACACACTAATGTTAGTGTTAGTAAACACATCAATTGGACCAGTTGGGCAGAGCGTAGGAGGACCGAGTTTAGCTGGAAGTAGAATAGATACAAGAGAATAATCACCCCCTCCTCTCGTCCCCCCTCTCTCTCTTTCTGTCTCTGGCGCAGAGATTGAAAGATGTGAACCAGGGTCTGGTTGAGATGGAGGACTGAGAGAGAGAGAGAGAGAGAGAGAGAGAGAGAGAGACCACGTTACTGGTGAGGATGGAGAGAGCAAAGCAGCAGGGGTGTAATGTGGTAGTGGAATAAGTCTCTGCCACTACATCGTTATTTGACTATTACAATGCCATTACCTCTCCACTACACAAAGGTCACTTCTGAGGAGTAGAGGGGCTATGGTTGATAAACCACAAGGGGTCCACTACTGATCGTTTTAGCCCAGTGCTCAAACATCACAGTCACATCACATGTGGAAAAGTGATACATTATATGTACCTATATATTATATAAATATATTAAATTCTAAAATATTTCCAGATACTATCCATATCTGACAATATGTAGGGTAACATATGTATTGTAAAACATATATTTTTTGACATATGGATACACATATATTTAAATACATTTACATGGACACATGATGAAGTAGAGATGGAACTCTCCTCACATCATTGCAGCGCCTTTTCCAAAAAGCCAAAACCCCAGTCGAAATATTGTGTTAACAAGCTACAGCATAGTCCTTATATATAAGGTAGTACTCTCTGCATGAGTAAACACTGCTGAGGCAGTGTGTCACTGTATGGTCTATATATCAAACAGGTCACAGTAGATCAAATTGCAGTGTTGCAGACATTTAACTGAATAATGACTGCTATGACCACAGCATCCTAGTGACAATGTTCCTATCAGATTAGTTTATATTGGAGCACCTCTTTTTTAAGAGTAGAAAACATTAAGTTCAAATTCACATTGAAACAATATATTTAATTTGAACCTATTTAATTATAGGTTGGGTCATTACATAATCTGCATAGATTTTTCCATTGGTTCCTCCATATATGTGTGTAAGTTTCTCATTTACTGAGGCCATCATCAGTAGGGAGTGGCATATAAATAAAAGAGTGTAATGTATATGTCAAGGTGCATGCGTGTGTGTGTGTGTGTGTGTGTGTGTGTGTGTGTGTAATCGGCAGCAAGCTCTGTCTGTGAATGACTAGTGGCAATAATTCCACAGATCATTTGCACTGATTGATGGTAAGTGTATTCAGTAATAAATGAATAAGAGCGTGCTGTTTTCTGTGTGTGTGTGTATGTGTGGACTGGAACAGTGTGATACAGCTCATGGTGCAGTGCTGTGGCATCAACGTGCATCTTGCCTCCCTTCTGCGTGCCTATCACTGACCCAGATCACTGGGTTATAACTCACCTGGCGGGACCATGCATTCAGCCAGACTGAAAGGTCAGGCCTTTATTGGAATCTGTCATGCCGCTGAGATTGATAAGAATAATACTTGTTTAATTCCTCCACAGCTTTTTGCTATTATTCCAAATTTATGGATCTTGACGGGGGTGCAGGAAGGAGCTCGGGAGGCCTGGGGAGTTTTGTGTGGCTCCATAAACACGAGCCAAAGAGTGCTTGTCAGCAAGTGCAGTAACGAACATTTAGGCAAGATAAAGTGTTGGTTTGACGGCCTGCAATCCGGTCACGCTTTTTACCCCGGTGCTCTCCTATGTCCCAATTGCGCTGACTTTTTTGGCTGGGGAATGTTTTGAATAAACCCAATTAAGAGGCCCCTTGACTACGTTTTGTGCCGGCAACCAGGAAGAATGGCAAGTATGAACTAATGATATCAAAAAAGTAACACCCAAACTAATCTTCCCCAGATGTCTTTTCAATGTTCTGTGTAAGCATTATCCAGGTGGAAATGAAGGATTCCATTAGAATTGCTGAGGCTCAATTATGCGATTCATTTATTATTAATAGCAATCGATATTTACATCTTACACTGACTAATGATGCGAATGAAGCCTTAATGTGATTTATGGCCCCAAACTCTTCTTGTTCAATATTTGTCAGATCCTACCACTATAATCTCTCTCTCCTGATCTTTTGTACATTTACATATGTTTAAGCTAACACAATGTAAAATGTGCATTCTCGGTGCAAATGTTTTAAGACATTTCTAACAGACTATACAGGCCGGCTTCTTTAGATTGTAATCAGCACCATGGACAGTGCCAGCCTATGGCATTGAAAAAGGAAAAATGAACTTACACAGAACTTACTTAAATTGCTGTGGCATTTAGTCAATGTGCCATGAGTGTGCTACAAATCACATAAATGCACATCTGCATTAATCACTTACCATGCACTGTGAGTAGCAGTTTGGGTTTACCAGCAGGGTCAGCTTTGAGTGTTCCTGGTCTTCCAGTTTGCCCACTCCACACGGGCCCCATCCTCCTGGCTGAGAGTTTCCATCATGAAGCTCACCAATCATTTGTTTGGAGCTCTGACAGCAGAACTGAAAGCACAAAAGACCCACAATGTCAAATAAATACAGAACTTATGGCATTCCGTGGAGGATGGCCCTATTTATACTTTTTCCAAAGCTATAATGGGAAATAATACATGTCCAGTGCCAAATATTTCAAAATAATCCCTTCTCAACATAACAAACATATTGATTTCACTGCAATTCTAGAGAGGTGAATGTAGCTTTATGATTGCCTGTGGTACTACCAAAGTTGCATTAATATTTAAAAAGTGCTTAGGCCAAGTTTACAAAGAATCCAGAAACATGTAGAGACAAAGCAAACATTTAAATAATTTCAAATTAAAAGGACTAATTATGGCAAAAAATCATGAACTGTCAGTAAGAAGTAGGGGGTGGGGTGGTTGGAAAAGTACAGAAAAAAAGTGAGGAAAATCTCACAACGAAGTTTAAGTTATTTGTACTATTGCAACACTCTTAGCCCACACATTGGCATGAGGGATCATTCAGCAGGGGGGCAGATTAACACAAGGATAGAAAGCGTACTAACAAATACACACACACAGACAGACACACACACACACACACACACACTGACAGTTACTCCAGGATGTTCCTTCCCATTCTACTCTAGCTTCCAGACTGGGGAGCAAGAGGAAGGGTTGAAAGGAAAGGGGAAAGAATGGGAGAAATAAAATGAGATAAGAGCAACTGTAGGAAAGGCAGAAGGTGTGAAGGAGAGACAAAGGAAAAAGTGAGGAACACAAAGGAAGAGAGAGTAACGGGCCCACCAGCTGGTTCATGGTAATGTGCAAGATTAAACGTCTACATTGGGGAAAACCAACTCCAAAAGAGTGCACTCTAAAAAAAAGGGGCAAAGACGTGAGAAGGCAAGGACTAAGGCGAGCAAAGGTGAAGACATTGGCTTTATGTAAATGCACAGTATTTGTATTCATTGCTTGAGGATGGGAGACAGAGTGACGGTCCCACAGATAATTCTGACTAGTGAGCAATTTTTGGAGGTGCTCTCATGGCTCCAAAGTGAGAGGCTTTCTGCAATTTCTCACAGGATATGAGTTCTCTCATCTCCACCGGATAAACCCCCCGTCCCTGAGCACAATTTTCGCAGCATTTGCATATTGAGAGAAACAGTTGAAAGAACAAAGTGTTGTTGCCCTGTAGCCACCAGCCCGTCACTAAGGTAACAGGTCATCTAAAAACTTTTATAGTGTTGAAATCATAACAATTATGATTATTTACTGATTTACAGGACAGGAGTTACAATTATTATTTCTATGGATATTTGTTTTTGGCTTGTCATAAAATGGCTGACATAATGAATCAATGAAGTCTGTAATCTCAGCGTTAAAGGCCCACTATGCAACATTTTTCATTTAATTAATCCGTTTCATACTGTTTAGGATGCCAAAATGAGTCATTACACGGTGAACGAACGGTGTAGAATGCGCCACTGTGGCCTATAGCGGTAGATACAGCACTTGCAATGTTCAGCAGCGCGGACCGCCTCCAATAGAATGCAGTGCAATACAATGCAATACAGCAGTCTTTAGAGGGAGCTCGTGAGAGAAAAAAAAACAGAACGTTGCTTTGCCCTGCTTTAACTGCCTTTCCTTTGAAGTCAGAAGTCATAATACTTCATAAACCAGTCAATCATCTATTGAGAAAAACAGTTTGGGCTCCAATTCAATTTGGCTCCAAAATCATTAATATTCTTTATTTCAGAAACCTTAATCAACTCTTTTTGTCTCATTCCCTCACAACTCTGGCAAAGAAGCTAGTTTCCATACATTTAAGATAGGCTAGAAAGTGAGTCTCAAGTAAGCATGTATGACCACATCTTACCTTGTGTGGGATACACATATACACAAACAAACATACCTGAATATGTCTAGGAGTCTCTTGTCTAACACCAAGGCATGTCCTCTAAGTACATTTTACTAGTTGACAACTTACATAGTGATGACATTACCAACCACGAGTGCCACAGTTTTTGCAAGGTTCAAAGTACTTCAAACAGCATTCACTGTTCCACACAATACAACCTCATTATAGATGCCTCTCACTTTTAAAGATCCGTGCTTTTTTGTGTCCTAAAAAGCAATGAATAGATGAATACTTGGGGTTATTGTATCAACAGGCCAATGCCTCTTTTCAACATCAAAACATGTCTTCTACTCTATGTGCAATCAGTGTTAAAGTAATAGTGAAGAATGGAGACGCCTCTGATGAGCTGTTTTTTTATTATAACCTAGAGGCCATAGAATAATTGGGCGTAACAAAATGCAGACCATCATGAATTCCCCGTATTAAAAAAAAAAAGTGTGAGTGCATGCACTGATAATCATTTAGCGGTTTCAGTGTGTGTGATAGGGTCGCTTTGGTGTGTGCAGTCAAACAGATGTGGGTATTTTATTAATGTATGCCTGGGTGTGATCATGCAGACAGGTTTAAACCTGCCATTATTGTGTTGTTTGCAGTTGTTCACAGATGATAATGAAAGCTTGCAAAAGGGTGTTTTATTCATGGAGTTTTATTGATCAGACCACAGGCAGTGCTAGTGAGAGAATGTGTGGGTGGACAGTACTGTATGTGAACATGCTTTTAGTGGCAATGTGTAGTCAGGCTACCATGTATGAGGCTACCCATTTTTGGGGGATGACCAGTGGCCAGCTGAAAGATGCTATACAGTGTGTGTGTGTGTGTCTGAGAGAGAGAGAGAGATAGAGAGAGATAAAAAAGAAAGTGAGAAATAGAGAGTGTGTGAGCGAGAGAGAGAGAGAGAGAGAGAGAGAGAGAGAGAGAGAGCCTGCAGATACAGAATAGCCTCTGGCCTTCCCTCAGGGTTATATGTTATTCCGTTTGACCACATCATGGACTTGCTCTCCCTGGGTACATGTCATTCCCAAAGTCTAGTTTGAGAAGGCACGTGTGTGTGTGTGTAAGTGTGAGTGAGAGCGAGAGAGAGAGAAAGAGAGAGAGAGAGAGAGAGAGTGCAAATGTGTGTGTCTGTTTGGGCAGGATAGTGTGTAGTACTGAACTGAGTCCTGGTAAGATGGAGACTTACACGATTTACTCTCTGGTGAAAGTAGTGCATGATGTAAATAATTTACGAGCAGCTGACTGACGTGTGTGTCCACAGATCAATTTTTGTGGCAATAGAATAAAAAAAAGAGGTTGATATTCACTGAAAAAAAATACTGCCAGTTGCATCCACCAGGAGAGAATTTTAAGCGGTGTACCAAAATAACCATAAGAGTGTTTCACTGTATTTATTAAGTCTGCTGAATGCTTTCCACTCAAGTATTTAATAGTCTTCGAATAATAATTATTTTATAATGGTAATAGCTGTTATTATTATTATTATTATTAGTAGTAGTAGTAATACTATTAGCAGTAATAATAGTAATAGTTTTTGCATTGTCTTTTGATATTACTGGTCCAACAATACTTACAACGATCGAAAAAAAAGATGAAAAATAAAACTACTACATGTTCAATTATGATGTCGATATTTTAATATATGATTTGCTATTTTAAGTTATTAATACGTACTGAGCAAGTAAGGTTAAGTAAATGAATATAAAATGAAAATTTACAATTTTTGTACTACTTCAAACACATGAGCCACTATATGGACAACACATGAAAAAAAAAACTTCTCTGCAAGACCTTTATCTCTCTCACACACACACACACAAATGATATTATATAATTTATTATTGTTTAAAGTGTTGCTTTACATGGTCAATTTGTATGTATTGGATTGTACTGGAATGTTATGTTATCCTTCAGGTAATATAAGAAAAGTCACAAGACAAGAGTATACACATATGGTGGTGGTGTTTTTTTTTTAATCACACAGAAACTATTTAAAAAAATACTTGAATCTGTTACTGTGTACAAAACTTTATTTTTTTTTTTATTTATCCACATGGACCTTGACATCAAAGCTACCCTGGCAATTGTATGACAGTGGATCCTGCAAGCCTGCATCATGACTTATCTAAGTGGACAGGTTTGCTTTAGCCTGAGGATTAATGATTAAAATTACATGGGGCTAGTTCGGTGACAGTGGACTGGCCAGCACATAGGACTCTCTCCCCTGCTCGTCAGCTTTGTTGATTTCCTATTAGTGACACCCTCAACATAAGCTTTGTCAGCTTCGCCGTTCTCTGTCCCAGTCGGCTGTCACCTGCTGCAATGAGGCGTCCTCACCTGCGCTACACTCCCCGACTCAGTCACTCATCAATCTGCACGCCCTCCATCTTACATCAGCTGCAGCCTTCCAGTCAGACTCTGTCAAAACGCATCACATCACCTGCACCCACACACTCACTCTCTCTCTCTCACACACACACAGCTAACCCAACTCCTCTCCTTTTTCCCTTTCAGTCCTCTCCTCCATCAAACCCTAGTGTTTCTCCGAACATCAGCCCTCAAGCACAGGTGGGTGTAGTGGAGGTTGGTGGGGGGCGGGAAGCAGGGAAGGGGTCCTCTGAAGCCTGACGTTGCCCCATTTTCTATGGCGGGGATGTCACCCCCTTAGAGCCTCCCCTGGAGTCAGACCTGTTGTGGGCTGTCAGCGATGGGGCTGGGAGTGCCATCAGGCCCCCCATAATCTCCACAACACCTTCACTCTTCTCTGTGTTCACCACCAAACTGGGCCTGTCACTCTCCCCCACCAGTTCATTACATACACTTGATGGTACCACTGATATGACACCCCCTTTCTCTCTTCACTCTTACTCTCACTCTCTATCAATCTTTGTGTGTATCTCTCTCTCTCCTACTGCCACTCTTCAACATACTGAGGGCCACCAGCTTTACTAACAGGTCTAGGAGAGTTGGGACTGTCCTCAGAGGTGCAAATACACCTGTGCTGTGTGTGTGTGTGTGTGTGTGTGTGTGTGTGTGTGTGTGTGTGTGAAAGAGAGAGAGAGAGAGATGCAATTATGCTTGACATGTCTCTGGAGTGCTGAGAACCTCTCACTGGTTATTGCACTTTCTTCCATATTGGGTCTGTCACATGCAGATTTTGGTCTAGTAGCAAGCCAATTAAAAAAACATTTGGAGTTGGATTGCAGAGCACATAAATGCATGTTTGGGTTTGCAGATAATATTTTAAACTGTTGAATATCTGTATTCATGTTTTCTAACAGAGTGTACCCTATATCCCCTCAAAATACTGTATGTCATTAAGGACTTAATACAAACTGCACACAGACTGCATGTATTTCAGTAATAAATCCTCCTATTTTACACCATTGAGTTCCAGATGGAAATCAATTGTAGAACACAATGTTTTGGATAAATGTCAAAATGATTGAGGGGGATGACATTCATAGGAGGACATTTCTCTGATTTTTGTGTTTCTTATAGTGTCACAGGTAATTTTAATTGAAGAATATTTGCATTCTAAGCATTTAGTCAGACGGAACTCCTGTGTCCACTACCCAACCAAGGAATATAGGACTTACAGTATATAATTTTGATGTACCTTATACTGGGCTTATCTATCGAAATGTCAAATTGGTTACTACATGCATGTCCAAAAGTAAGAGCAAAACAAGTTATGTGTGTTATGTGTGATAGCCATAACCTTGCAGAATATTTCCCAAACATCTTTTCTTTATGCATACACACACAGACACACACAGTTAGCACACCTACCTTAGAAAAGAGTCTAATAGACAAGGTGAAATGTGTAAAATAAAACAAGACTTTCCGTTTCAGCCTTTCTGTATTTCAGGCCTCTTCATCTCTTTTTTTTCCAGAATGCCAGGTTACAACTGTATTGACAATTAATCCTTATATCACTTGTCATATTACTACAAGCCAACAGCCACAGCTGTGCTGTATGGAAGACTTTGTTGTCCCTTAATGCTTTTGCATTGGGCATCAGAGGTCCACCCCCACAAGTACAGACATCTATCATGGTTTGACAGCAGTATCGTCTCCATCTCTGTCAATCGACCACCTAACCTGCTTCGAAATGAACTGCACTGTGTGTGTGTGTGTGTGTGTGTGTATGCATGCATTTGTGGTGGGGAGTTTGCTTTATTTCTGCCCCTATCCCAGCTTTCATTCCCAAATAAGACTGCAGCTAGAGGACAGAAGGAATTGCAGTGCAACAGCTTTCAGTCAACACAATAGCCTCAACTGAGGGGTAAGTACCAGAGGAGCGAGAGAGAGAGAGAGAGAAAATAAAGTATCCACAAACTGAATGATATTTCTCCTGTTAGAGAGCACGAGATGGTAAGAACTTAGGGATTCTATATAGAATGAAATATGGCTGATCTCCAGTAAATCAACATCATATCACTGTTTCCAACTGGCGCCCTGCCATTCTAATTGGGCGTCATAGAGGCTAATATGATGGAATGCTGTGTGGAGACACTTCTATGGCTCAAAGGGGAATACCACATAAACACCAGGCATACAGGGGGAAACCCTCCATCCCAACTCTTGGTAGAATAACTTGGAAATAAAAATGGAAAATAGGAGAGCAAGAAAAGAAAGTTCTGAGAAAACAGTACATTGAAAATGGTATTATGGCTACTGCAAAAGAATTGCCTTATATATGAAGAAAGAAGTTGTGAACAATGGGGGAAAAAATTCTAGCAAAGTTACTAAAAGTGCAAGGTTGATGGTGGCAAAAAAAAGGGAGATGACGCTCTGGCTTACTCTAATGGACTAAAGCAAGGGCACTGTTGACAACTCTGACAAAATAGCCAGCAAATTAAATATATATTTATGCTTAAAACTTGCACTATGATGCCCACCAATTAACAGCATCAAAATGACACTTTTTTCTGGGAGCATAAAGTGCAATAAATATTAATTAGTTGCACTATTGTTTCAGTGTGATGGCTAACTTGTGGTCTGAGACCTCAAATCATTTCCTATTCGTTTATTCATGACTGATTAATTTATTTTTTTCTCAGATAAATATTTGTTTACTCAGCGGCTTGCCTATTTATTATGTTACCCGCATATTTCGAATGAAGTAGACAAGCACATGCAGAAATGTCACCTTTTTAGTGATGGGGACAAAGACAAAACAAGCATAATTCTGGTTCAGTGGCTCTTTGAGTGGCTGGCTCTCTACATCTAATTATAACTTCGCTCCGACACCCTGTGTATGTTTTAAGGTTCACTGAGAAGGGAGGCTAACATTTGCATTGCTTTGTACGGCTACTGACTTTTAACTGTCAAAGCTGTTTTTTCCTGTTTTTCAGTATATCAGGTAAATAGCCCTCTGCAGAAACATGCCCACAAATGCACTCACCTGTCTCCATTTCAATTTCATATTTTTCCTCAAAATAAATTGGAACCAGACATGAACCCCGAACACCACTACCTCCCCCAGTCGCTCCGACAGCTCTTGTGGCATCACAATATGCACACAGATAAATGAATAAATCCCACCACAATAAAAAATGTGCAAGTTCTCTGAATATATAGCTCCATAAGAATGTCAGACAACAGCGACAAAAGAAAAAAAAAACATTAAAAAAAATAATAGTTTTTTTTCTGTCAAAATGTATGAAAATGGTGAATTGAGAACTATCTACTGAATATAACTGTGGGATAAAAGAAAAAAAGCCAATGCAAATAAAAAATATTACAAAATAACACTGGAATTAGGGTGGCATTAGATCACACATTTAAGCTTTACACATAATGAGAAATTGTTTTCTCTCCAAAATGAAAAATTCTTTGCAAATCCGGCATATGTATTAGTCCTAATGATTGCAGAGACGAATAGATGTAGCTTCGATTGAATTTAACATCTAGATTATCCTGGTAATGCAATTTTCTATATAAAAAATGAATCTAAGCAAAAAAAAAAAAAAACAGATAATTATTAGAGATGAATGAATGACCTCTTCATCCGCTGCTCATTAATGCACACAAGATATTACAGATATTACCCCTGCCAGGAAATACACTGAATAAGTGTGTGTGTGTGTGTGTGTGTGTGTGTGTGTGTGTGTTGTGTGTTTGTATGCTTCTTTCCTATTTGGAAAATAGTGTAAACGCACAATGATTTACTGTTGCCGACAATATTTAGGGAATGATCTGAGCTGTCACTCTTGGTGAGACGGAAACATTTCCAGGAGAGATGTTGTGTGTCTGTGTGTGACCGCTCGGTGCTCTCATAGTTCCTACTTCCGACTCTGGAGGTTTGCCTCTGTTCTGCTCTGCACCTGATTGATGGTGCACAGGCACATGTGCTGGGCCTTATTATCTCATATTTCCTAATCAGCTGGCAGGCCCGGTCCTTAATCATCAGCTGGTGGTCACACTGCCCTCTAGTGAGTCCACCCCCCACCCCTCCCGCAGCTCCCCATCACCCACCCTCAAAAACCACCATCTGTACAAGGAGCTGGGTCATGAGGAATTTCGGTGGGGAAGTAAAAGGTGATGGTGGTGGAATGTATGTCAATTTGTGTGTGTGTGTGTGTGTGTCATTTTGCTGAACTGTATGGCAAATAGGTTCAGCTAGTAAGGTATTTTTAACAGAAAAAGTAAAATAATTTTCACTCTGGATTTGCAGAGAAACAGTTGTTTTTTTGTTTGTTTTTTTACTCCCAAAACCGTGATGGTATAGAAAAGCATTCACACATCAGGCATAGGGAAGAAAAAAGAAAAAGAGATGTGCCTGCTATCTAAACCTCTCATCACCAGAAGTGTGCACTGTTTGAGCATACAACAGGGAGTGCGAAAGATAACTTTGAGACACTCTTGAAGTCAGATTGATCCTGAGATCATCTTTGCAAGACATGTGACAGTGAGCTCCTAACCCTCTCACTATATTTAGCAGACAGACAGACTAAGATGCACGGTCTTGCAATCAGACTGTAGTCTACCTGCTAGGCATTTTCACATCAAGAGCAGTTAATTGGCCTTTGCGGAATTTCTCTTGTCATCTGCTCTCTCATTTCTATTTGAGTTGTTTGGAGGAAATAACCTACTTTCCCTTGTGAGGAGGCACAATTCAGTGTTCTATGCAAGTTTACCTAAAGAAGATTCAAGAACGGTCTCAAAAATAACAGTTAATGAGCCTCATTAATTATTTGAAAGAGATTATGAACCTCAAGAGTCTCTTTCTTGCTTGACTTTTAAAGGTCTTATGACTTTACCTCCTGCAGACACAGCGCTGTCAAGACAGTCTCTGACACATTCTGATGCCAACAACAGACACTGATTACTGTTCTCAGCAAATGTGCTTTTTGCCAGTGTCTAGGAGCTTTAACGTACCTGTTGGCACTGGCATTTCCCTAGGCCATCATCATGGTCATTGCTTCACTTAATGAAGGCACAGATTTAGCATTTTTTCCTTCCTGGACCTATTGTTGGTAGTCTGTCTTAATGCCACATCTGCCTAATATGGCTGTCCATTTACCCTGTTTTAAACCTTTATGTCCTCTGAAAGAATGTAAGAAAGACTGAGAGAAAGAAAGTAAGGAAGGAAGAAAGTAAGAAAACAGAAAAAATGTCCACACAATACCATCCTCAACATTTCAATTTCACATGTCATGGACTGGATCTGATGCAATGTACTGACATTACCAAAAGCACCAATGTACTATATGTGGACATCTCTCACACAGGTCTAGTATCTGCTTCCCTGTAGAGACGATAAGGTAATTCCTATAACAAATCACGAGGAAATTTTAATTTCCTTATTTCTTTAAAGATTAACCTTTCAACTATTGAAGATATATGTGGCCAGCATGTTGTAAAGTAATGACACAGATAGGTGTCCCAGTAAAGAAGTGAAGGATGGATCCAAAAACGTACACATACAGAGAGAGAGAGAGAGAGAGAGAGAGAGAGAGAGAGAGAGAGCAAGATGAGAGAAATAGAGAAAGTGTGAAACTGTGAAAGTATGTGTGTGTGTGGGTGTGTGTGTGTAGGCAGGTGTCTTTACATAGCTTGGGGTCTCTTCTCAGAAACTTTCTATCATATGCCCCCAAGGGACAAGCATCCTGGCAGAGGAGAATAATTCATGGTTTACAGCCAAGCCAACCCTCTGTGAGAATCTCTGCTAACTTTGTCTCCACTGCACATTACATGAACAGATGCCTCTTAGTAATACTGCAAAGATGCCTCCCCTTCTTATTCCTGAAGCATGTTGATCAAATTTTAAAAATGGTCAAAGGTTGCTTTTGGAGTGAGAAACTGTTTTTGTAACATGTAAAACTGTTTACAAGAAAATGGATAGCAAAATCAATTCACCCCACACCTGTTCTTAATCCTGCCTTGATATGGGTGAGCCAGGATGTCCTCTTGGCTAAAGAACATGAGCTCTTTAATTGTGGCAGAATTTCCTGAGAGGCGCTGTCTGTGTGAGGCAGACTGAGACGTGGGCAGGGTGCTGTGATGGAACTGCATCCTACCCGGAGTAACGGAGTGGTCACGGTCACTGGTCTTTCTCTCTGGAGCATACAACCAACGCCCCCCCCCCCCCCCCCCCCACATCACCACTACTCCACCAACCCCTCCCCTCCCCCCTCAGCAACAGCACCCCTGGCAGCCCTCGGCCCAGTGCATATTTCAGAGATGGCTGACAGGGGGCTGCATGGGCGGCTGCCAAGCACACAGCGCAACACCAATTACCCAGAGTCGGGCCTCACTCCCCTCACCACCAATGACCTTTCCTGCCCAGCTAGGGCCCTGCAAATCCTACGCTTTGGAGGATAGCCATCTGCCTTCCCCACCACTGCCACCCCCTCCACACATACACTCTACACCCCCCACCCCCACACACACATAACACACACTCCACCCCTACCCAACTCCCTTTTCTCCTGACAACACTGGCAACAAGAATCCCAGGGTAAACAATGCAACACACACAGCGGTTAAGAACAGGGATGGAATTTCTGTTCTCTGGGTCTGGGGCGGGGGATTTTTTTCTCGCCTCTTCCTCAATCAGTCCCAATGACAAATTTGTCCCACTGAGAGCCAGTGGGCAGAAATACTGACTTGGCGTAGCAAGGCGGGTGCCAGCTCACTGAAGCACTCATATGAGACTGGCCCTCATAAGCTGGCAGCGGGGGCCATTATGGACAAATAAAACTGCAGCCTGATGCACCGGGCTGCAAGCAAGCACATGTGGAAGAGAGAGATAGAGAGGAGTAGAGAGAAAAGGAAAGAGAGCGAGATTTCAAAAGTAAGCAATGTTGCACTATACAGTACACTTTGAGTACCTATAAAAAGATATAACAAATTCAAAAGGGAGAATTTACTGGGGAAATCAAACAGCCATATTTATCATTTAAAGCATAAGCATCCTGCTGTTTCAGTGAAAGAATAAACCCCCACTAGGCAGAGGTTGATGTTGGATGTGCTGTCCGTGTCAGGGCAAAATATCACATGAAGTGTGGATGGAGTAGTCAAGTGTGAAAATTGAAGTATAAGCAGATTTCATTAAAAAATAAACAGAGCTACGCAAACTTATATAAACACAGCCAGCTTGGAAGGCTGTGCTCTATGAATAATATCTTACACAATTTCAACGGAGATCCTTTGAGCCAACGAGCTGAATGTGAGCATGTCAGGCAAGCCTGAATGGTTTTGGCATTAATGTGCACACACACACATACACACACACACAGACATACAAACACACAGAGAGACACACAGGTACATGTACACTGGAACAAGTCTAAAGACGGAGAAAGACTGTGTGTGTGAACGAGAGAGGAGAGAAAAGATGTGTAAGCTGGCACTGAACACATATTCCCCCTCTCTACTCCTCCCCCTCTCTACTCACTACCTGACCTGCAATGAAATCCACTCATCCAGCGTGAGGCCACTAAAGGGTTTAAACGTCACGGCTGCTCAAGGCTATGTGCCCAATAATGCATGAGGGACAGCCCAAGGGCCTCTCATCCCAGCCTCTAGCCTTCTGCAGGCCCAATCTCCCCGCACAGGCCCAAAGAGGGAGGGAGGAATCTTTACCCCAAGGTCCTGACCCTCTGGTCAAAGCATGGTGGGAGAATGATGGACATCGGCATGGAAGTGCACCTGTTCTCAATTTCATGGCAGCACAGAACCTATTCCCAGAGCATAACTGAGGTCTAGACGGAAGATACAGCGGAAACAAAAGACAGCAGGGCAGTAAGGCTGTCAAGGGGGTGAGTGGTTGTTAGTGTTTATGCATGTGTTTGTGTGTTTGAGAGGGTAGGAAAGGGGTGGGGGGGGGGGGGGGGGGAGTTATCAAGTAGGGGGCTGCATCCTTCCAGAGAAAAAATAAGATGAAGAGATTGATTAATTGAGCTACAGCACCGGGCTGATTCAATCAGGCAGGAGCATTTGGTAATGGTCAAGCACACAACAACCTGCTGCTGCCTCTGACTAATGAGCCAAAATGAAGGACTGAGTGCTTACATTTGCACATCAGCTTCATCACGCAAGAACAGCACACAAATATATGTGCACCCATGCACACACACACACCTCACACTACCCAGATCATGATTTACCTCGTCTTGGACAACAGAGAGAGGGAGAGAGAGGAAAAAATGAAAATGAATTGCATTTAGAAAGAGAGTGAAAAGCCTTTCTGCATGTTGTTTATTCACAGGTTTTGATCCTAATAGAGAACCGAGACATTGATCATAGTGTGAAGGACTCCATGTGTGGTAATATAACTATGCCCATTGACTTGCATGACTTTAGATCCTGGGGGAAACCATTTGAAGGGCTCTGTTTGACAGGACTAAAACCCACAGTGCTGCCCAGAGAGAACAAAAGACCGTGTGTACTTTTAAATGACTACTCTCTCTGCTTGACATCAACTTTGTGTGAGTTTTTCAGACTTGTGACTATGAACACTGTCGCCTTGTAATGACAACTCTTTATATTTATAGAAAGACTCATAAAAGAGGAAATTATTCAAAAGAAATATATTGTATTATGTGTCAAAGCTGCTACTTCTGAAATACAATAGTCATTTTAATAAAATGTATACATATTGCATTGATGTACTTGTGTTTACCCTGAGTGACTGGCACAATGTTAAAACCAACATTTTCTTTCAAACAGTCAACAAGGTAGAAGCCTACATCCTTCAACTGGAAAGGATCTACACAAGATGAGAGTAGGGGATGGATGAGAAGAGGAGGGAGGAAGGGAGGGACAGAGATAAGGAAGGAGGGAGATTTTTAAGGAACTCATCCCTGTCCTTGTCCAGTGGGTTGCGGTCTCTGGAATCCTTCATGTGGTTTAGTCAGGCGTGCTGCTTCTGCCCCTCAACATTATCTGACAGAAAGCCCCGTGATATGGCTGATGATTTGACTTGGGTGTGATAGGAAGGATTTCTGCTTTTGTTGCAGATGGATGACAAAGGGCCTCTTGCGGATGAGGGGCACTAGACTGTGTGTGTGTGTGTGTTAGCGTGTGAACAAATGCAAACGTGTTTGTGTGCGCGTGCTCTGGAGGCAGTCCCTGTTACGTCGTCACGCTTACAAACACAGTGGGAGAATCAATGACAGCGCAGCGGATTACACATAATAGCCAAGGCTTCAGGAGACAGACAGTGCACAAGATGACAGCAGGCGTCCTCTGTCCTGCCATCAGCTTAGCAACCTCTTCCATATTCTATGCCAAGGCTAATCTTTGATGGGCAAGACACAAACACACACACGCACACATACACACGTGCACAGAGCGTGTGATAAACACAAACTCTCCACAAAACACACGGACACATTGAAGTGTATAAGCTTCAAACTTATTATATTCAAGATCAAAGTTGGTCTCGAATGGAAAGGGCCACAAGCATCACATCAAATGAGACACAGCCTCAGTCAAATCAGCCTCCACGCTGCTTTGGGAGTTCAACAAGAGCGCAACCTCATCCAATTATGACCATGCCGCCCCTTGCCTACCTGCCACTTTCCTTCCCGCCCAAATCGACCAGCTACAACAGGGCACGCGAGCGGGCAGATGTGGCAGCCCATCCGTCCCGTAGCCTATAGTCATTAGGGTTCATGTAATGTGATGGGATCATTTACGCAGCCACCGTGTGGTCCGCCAGGGGGTGTAGAGTGATGGCAACACCCTGGCAGACAATATAATTGACACCTTGCCCCAACAGTCCGCATTTGTGACTCTTGTGAAGCCATGCATGCTGGAGGGGCTCCATAATTGGGGGGAAAATGCGAGGTGATGGCCTTAGCACCTGAGTGCAAGAAGAGGGGGAGGGGGCATATGTAACCAAAGATTTAAATAAGCCAAAGCTTAAGGAGTCTAAGACAGTGTCTAGCTGCATAGCGCTTTTCACATTTGGGCAAGAAGTAATAGCAAGTTTACAAGTTCACAAATGCATACTAAAAAAAGATGTTGATTTAACTGTATGTATTCTAGAACCAAGCACCAGGACAGATTTAAATAGATACTAGTTCATTCTGCATTCCTATTATTACAGCATATACATTTCCAGTATAATGGTAATTGCTTGTTCCATTTCTGCCCTCTCCTGCCTGTCAATGTTGAAAGGGCGATTAAAGTCACCCCGGAGCCGAGGCGTTGTGAACCTTGCGGTGTTCTGCCAGCTTGTGCAAATCCTGCAGAAGGCAGCGTTTGCTCGTTGTTAAGGAGATGGAGCAATTTATGCCGGGCTGCTTGCCAAACTGGTTCTGGGGTCTGTGATTTATGGGTGTTTACGAAGCCTGCATCCCGGGCCCAGGAGCCTGAACATACATGAGCCGATATGGACTTAGCCTGGCAAATCACTCCAGACGGACGGGCCAAAAGCCTCCAAGAGGATAAGTACTCTTCTATTGCTCCTGAATGGCTAAATAGAAATGACAAGACTAATGAGATTACACACACCTCAGTGGGTGAAATTCATTAAGAAAATATAGTTTAAATGATTTTAAAGGCACTACAGTTTGTCTTTTATGATTAGTGCAAGATGGTGAATTGATGCATCAGTGAAAACTATGTGTGAAATAGCCCCCTCTAAGGGAATATAATTCACTTGGTTATGAGAAAAGAAATCTCATTGTGTGACCTGTCTGGTCTGTCTTGTTTTGGAGAGTCATGCTTCAGGGTCCAGGGCAATTAGCGAGGTCAGAAGTCCTGCTAGGGCAGACACAAGCCCCTGATCCAGTGTACAGACCCACATGCTGAGAACTGGGAAGCAAGGTTAAGATTTAAAATATGTGTGTGTGTGTGTGTGTGTGTGTGTGTGTGTCCATTTGCCTGCATATGTGGCAGGACTACAATTTCTGCAATTCCTGGCACTGAGGTGACTGTCTTGCCCTAGGGTGGAGAGGTATGCCACCTGGACCAAACCCTGAATAGGCCAGGCAGATGGCTTATGATTGCAAGGGAAGTCCTAGCCCAACAGCAACATGTGGCCCTATTGACAGAGGACACAAAGATCAAAAGGTCCACAGAGACATGCACATGCAGACTATGCGCACAAACTGCAAATGAATAAAGAACTGGTGTGGAAGCTTGAGCTGTGCCCTTGATTAAATATTTGACTTGTCATTTTGTATTTGTCCAAGCGACATATATGCAGGCTAAACAGGTATTTTGCTTATTATTATTATTATTATATTGAAACAATTAAACGTGAACCAATTTTTATAGTAGATATCTAAAGGGTAATGTTTTGTCTTGTCGGCCAGACAAGATGTTTCTAGATACGCTGCATGAGTTGCAACCAGAAGATAAGCGGGACGATGGTCTTTGCGTTGTTCAGATATAGGGGAATAATGAATTTGGCTGAGACCAAGCCTTAACATCATGCTGTAATTCTCTCCCTTTATATACATATATCCCAGTCATCTCCAGTGGTGAAGCCAGACTTATTTATATTTGGGGCAAAGGGTGACCAAATGGAGGGTCTTGGGGGGTCTTAGCTACAATTGAATTCCTGTGTTCTGGTGGAACATGTCATGTTCCAAACATGTCAAAAGACATTACAGATAAACAACTTATCTTGGGTTTTTCAGTTTTGATTGGCTACACAACATGCTGCTTGTGTACTCTAAGCGTCCAAACTGAAACAAAATGCGTGGAACTAAAACATTGCAGGCAAAATTACTGTCAGACATGATCCTGTTTATTATAAACTGTAGCTACTTGCGAAAATAACAATTCACAAAAACATGTTTTTTAATAGTCTTTTATATTTAATTTGTTACTCAATCATGGCTTTTGTGGGTGAACAAATAGTTCAAGAAACACAGCTTGAATTGTTTTGCATTCTTCACAATGCACTGAAGCAAAAAACATGTTGCCATTGAAGGTGGTTGTTATACTTGTGCAGCGGTAATTATACAAAAATAACTGGCTTCATTGGAACATTGGGAAGGCATATTCAAAGGCTTTTTTTACTTTTATTTCAATCAGTGATTGTCAAGAAATAGAAGTTTTTTTGAGTGTGTGTAAACTTTTTAACTAACTTTTTAACTAAGATGTTTGGTTCAAGACGTACTTGGGTTTGGGGTAAACCCCAACCCACAACCATTAGCTTGGAAATCTAGATGTTCAAACTGTAACTGCACTTATAGGAATAAACAAGAGTTTAGGGAAATAGCAGAAAGAAAAGAGAGGAGAGAAAGAGACACGGGGAGATGGAGGAATAGTCCGAAGAGATAAAGACAATATCATAAAGACAATTGTCCATCAGGATGAAAAGGGACAACTGAGGGGAGATGGACAACTGCGACAGTTGTGCTTCTGCAGTGCTGCTCTCTTCGGCCCAATGACAACCATGTCAAATGTCCTCCTTCATCCCTCCTTTTTCTGCTTCTGTCCTCACTTGCCCTTTTCTTGTTTTCCCCTCCCTTTTTCCTCTCTTTCACTCCAAACAACTCCATTACTCCTATACCCCAGAGCCAGCCCAAGTTCAACTGCAAGAGATATTCCCGTCACCTCAACAGGGTCACTTTCATGGTAATTACTGGAATAACCTAAAGGATCAATAACAGATTACAGAACCAGCTCACATCTGTGTTAGGATTAACATGGTAGCTTAAGGATATGTTAAAAATTAATTAACCTTACTAGGTATTAGCACAGAAATGCCGTCTCATCATCACCACAGAGATTATTACACACATAAACATTCCACGCTTAAATTGGGCATTTCTGCAAAGGGAGGGCAGGCGAGTAGCATCCATTCTTTTCTCCCAGTCACAACACATTCAGCCAGCTCTGAGACGCTGTTGGTATTGTGCCCACTGGACAGCTCCAGTGTGCTAACGTCCTTTAGCAGGACAAAACAAGGAGGCGCGCAATAGCCTGTCCGTAATCTGGTGTGACGGCAAAACTCACAACTGCCACATTCAATGAGTCACACACACATACATACAAACAAACACAGTGCTTGAAATGCATAGGAACAGATGTTACAACAGAGCATGAGAAAAAGACAGACACTGTGAGGTGGTCCAACCACCGCGCTTTCCTTTTTTTCTTACTCTATGAGTCTCTGACTGCGGGCATTTGGAATGTAATCACTGTTGTTGCATTAAATCCTTGCATTTCTAGACCTTTAGTCATAAGGGTGTGTGCACCCTGGATGTGTGTATGTGTGTGTCAGATTCTTCTGAAATGGAAATGCAAAACACTAAAACTCATAGAATGTTCATAAGCACATGCGTGTATAATTTAATTGTTGTTTTTTTTTTTGGTCATTTAGAAGTGGCTATTTTTCCCCTAAAAAAAATCAGTTAGGTTAGTGTGTGTATGCATGTGTGTGTGTGTGTGTGTGTGTGGAAGGGGCGTGTATGTGAGTGTGTGTGTTAGGTAATGGGCTGGTGTTCAGTATCACCGCTCCAGCTACGACGGGCTTTTAAAGTCTGGGTGTGCGGTGTGCGCAGTGCAGAGGTGGTTGTGGGGTGGTCAGAGCGGATCGGAGTGTCATGTGATTCTCCGGGCGCGTGCAGTTCAGTGCAGAGCCATCCTCAGTGGGGAAATTTGTCCTAATAAAACGTCAGGCCCGGAGCAGGATGAACTGTAATGACTTTCTGAGTTCACTAATGGACAATAAATCTTAGATTAGGGGGTCCTGCACAAACGCGCACAGATAAGCCGTGAGCCCGCGCCGGCACACAGTCATGTTTCATTGCATGGCTTTGATCGGAGCATCACAATGATGTTTGTGCCATTTAGGCTTTTTTCCACTGTTTATTACTAGTAGACAGGGCACTCAGTGTGTGAATGATGCAAGCAGTACAACAAAAGTATATTATTATTATTATTATTATTATTATTATTATTATTATTATTATAGACATTGCATACAGGATCCATATAGTAGTAGTTTGTCATATGTATGTCGTACTGTATCTTGAGGCAAGACATCCCAGTTAATAGGTAACCTAAGTAGCTCATCTTAATATTCCCAGTAGTAGCAACCGTGATCAGCTTTGAACAGTTCCCTCGGGAATTCTGTCAATAATTTCAATAAAATTGAGTTTAACAACAGTGTTAGAATATGATTAATGACAAGATTAATCTTGTCATGAAAATGATATATTCTGTTGATTCAATGCAGCCTCACCCAAGATTAATGCAGTCAACATGATGGTCTAAAATACAATGGCTGACATCTAATATGAATAATATTCTGACAGCTCTTCGTCCTGGGCTATAATACTCTGTACATCAGATGTAGTTGTACCAAAAATTCTGTATGTGGAAACTTCTTCACAACTCCTTGTTTAACCAGTGTGGCCAGTTTGTCAAAGATTCCTGGAGAGTAATGATTGTTTCATAATATTGAAAGAGTGTCAGCCAGCTGGCTATAGGATGCTGGCTACAAAACCTGGCATCCCATATTTTTTTCTTTATAGCATGAAAGGCTTTTGGGTTTCTTGAGGTAGATTCAGAGAGGTTTCTGGATTGGCTTCATGCTGGATGTGATGAGGCATGCACAGAACCTCTTAAAGTTCTCTGTTTGCCCATTGTTAGAATCTTTCAGAGGTGGGATTTCTGACTCTGCACTTTAGTAAGTCTAGTATGCACCCCCTCATTCATACCACTCATTATTCATTACTCAGTCAAAAACCTCACCACCTCCATCAAAAGTTTACAAAATTAAGAGACGTGACTGTCCCAGAAATAAAGAGAACCAACCAGTCACCGTCCACTCTGCCACGACGCTTTCCCTACATGCAGTCTAAGTCATAAAATGACTAATGTTTATCTCCATGTTCCATAAATGAGAGGAACAGCCATGAAAGAGAGGAAAAAGGGCCCCTTTGATTTGTTTAAAGAAAACAGAGTGCGTCAGACGAGAGCGATTGCAGCGACTGATGGGGTGCGGCGGAGTGGAGGATGCAGAGGATGAGGCGAGTGAGAGATGAGCTCTTTTTAAGGCTTTCCCCTCCTCTTTTTTCCCCCAGCTCTCTGTAACTAACAAATGTGGGCAATAAAGCTGATGAATGAGTGCGGGGATGACACGTTAATGCTCCCGCCGCGACCCCCGCCCCTCCCCGCCCTGCAACCCCCTCTGATTGCCTTTTTGGCCCTAATGGCTTCACTTATCATCCGGAGGGCCTCGCAGCAAAAGAATCCGGCTAAAGTCTGTAGGGGAGGAGGAGGAGGAGGAGGAAAGGGGAGCGGTGGGGAAAGGTGGTGGTGGTGCTGAGGAGGAGGAGGAGTTGGGTAGGGGAGGCGGAAGATCTATCATGTTTTCCGCATGTGCACGGAAGCCTGCCTCCGTTCCCCGCAGGAGAACAGGCATCAGTCTCCGATCGCCTGCAACTCGACAGTACAAAATGGCATGTGTTGTGCCAGAGTATTAAGCCGGTGTTTTGGATGAAAATATTATTATAGATGTCTCCGCACACCATGATAACTTGTCAAGCCTTGCCCTCAAATGTGAAGTGCTGAGAGCAGAATAAAAATAGGAGAAAAAGAAATCTAATTTGAGATTGATTTCAATCACAAGAATCAATCAAGATTTTCTGCACTCCACTCACAATTAAATTGACTGATATGACTCCTTTCGGGTGTGTGTCATCTAACCAACAAGCAAAAACTTGACGATGAACTCATGCCGGCACTTTTTAAAGTTTAATAAAATTGAGGATGGCCCAGGATGCTAGCCTTCTATCGTTATTTTTTTCTTTTCCCCTGCTTTCGGCTCCAGTCTAAACGACTGGCAGCTGTTTCTGGCTCAAGGATGGCCAAGCACTAACGAGCAGGCAACAGGCGTCGGATTGATGTGCCATGTGCCCGGGACACCTCTGAGCATTTGCTGGTGCAGTGTGTCTCCAGGCTGGGTATGCCAATTGGCGGGCAGGCACCTGGTGGGGCAGGGGATGAGAGACCGGTATGGATGCACTTGGCTCTGACTGGCACATGGATGAAGGCACACAAACCCAAAGGAAGGAAAAGAGAGAGAGAGTGCATTTGTGCAGTTATGAGTGTGTGTGTATGTGTGAGTGAGTCATTCAGTGAGATGGAGCCCCCTCTATTTCCTCCTAACAGAATACATCACAGTAAGTAAACAAGAGTGAACGGAGGTGAAGATTAAGGAAGTTGGAATCATTTCCAACTCTCAACATTTCTTTCTCTCTCTCTCAGTTTCTCTATGTGTGTTGGTGTGTGTGTGTGTGTGTGTGTGTGTGTGTGTGTGTGTTTATATGCATGCACATATGACTGCCTCTGTGTGCTTATCTTGTACCAACCTCATCAATTACCTTTTGGATGAGCTTGATAACTTCTGTCTGGTTGGGTGCTGTGTGTGTGTTGATGGAGTTTGCCAGCATGCGAGGTGGGGATTTTACTTTAATTAGGCATCTTTTATTTATCTTCTTTAAAAGTCAATCCGGACTGTTTGGTAGTGTAGGCGCGCGTGTGTGTGTATTTTGTACGTGCACAGGTTTGTGTGTGTGGTGTATGTATGCTAATGTATGAAAGATCCTAGAAAATGAGGGGAAAAACTGACAAACAGAAAACTAACCAACAAAAAAAGAACAGCAGCAAGAGCTGAGAGTTGGGCCGAAAGGCAAAAGCTCTGCCAGCTACCAATAGACTGTGTGATGGCCAGCAGTATTAGTGACACTTCAGCCATATTTGGATTCTCTGGCTATGGTTTTTGTTCCAATGCTGTGCCCGTCCTACAGTTTGTCTGTCTGTCTAGAGTGCCAAGATCTGGTTGCTTATAAGGGGTGTATGGTGACAACACAGTGCTATGCCTCTCTGACATGCCATCTTGTACACCCCCCCCCTCCCCCCCAAGTAAAGGTGAATGCAGATTGAGCAAGGACTGCCACTAAAGGACTGATCAGACAATGGACTAGCTCTAATATAAATGAGAAGATTTTTAAAATGAAAGTAAGCATTACAAAGGTATGTGTGACTCACTAGTGTGCATGTGTTTGTGAATACAAGATCAAGGCCACATAAATCCAATATCACTCACACCATGCAGTCAGATTCCCAGGTTGGGAAGCTCCCTCCCTCTAAGCATGATGCTGCTCACCCTTGCACCCACACAGAGACGCGCAGACACCCATCATGTTAAAGGCAGCCCCAGCACATGGTTGACCAAGCAGTGTGTTAGTGTGGGGGGAGGGGAGAGAGAGAGAGAGAGAGAGAGAGAGAGAGAGAGAGAGAGAGAGAG
>JAGFZM010000061.1:301060-316600 GCA_017657215.1 Limnothrissa miodon
GAGAGAGAGAGAGAGAGAGAGAGAGAGAGAGAGAGAGAGAGAGAGAGTGTGAGAGAGTGTGTGTGTGTATGTGTGTTCAGGTAATGCTCTCTAATGACCCACTGGGGAGCTGTCAGCTGAGCCCGGCAGGCAGGGGTGGACACTGTCACAAAGTGGGACCTTTTTCCTTGCTCCCCTGCTTCCTAGCTTCTGGGCTTTCTCTATCTATCCATCTTGTCCCCCTCTCATTCTCTACACTAGAGGGGACAGTGCTGATGATGATGAGGATGACCTGTGAAGTCAATGATCATTAATATTTTAGCTATCTTTTTCTACCCTACTCCCCTATATCACTCAATTCCTCCATCTCCCTCCCTCCCTCTCTCTCTCTCTGTCAGGCATACCAGAGATGGGCCAGGGCTACCCAGTGCCTGTCACATGCAATCCAATTTGGGCTTTGCAGATGGGCAACCCCTCGAGTAGACGGATACCCCACAGGGAATGTTGTGCCGCCCCTCGGCCTGCAGTACCACACATGCAAACACTCACACAGTATGTCCATGTGTGCACACAGACAGACACACACACACTCATATGTGCGCGAGCGCGCGCACACACACACACACCACACCAGTCTTGCGTAGATATTACACACATTCACCAAACATGGACACAGTGCCCACGTATAAAACCACCAGTCCACAACAGTGAAGGAGAGTGGAGGAGGGGAGGGTTGTGGCATTGAGCATTTGCAATCCTTGCCTGCACATTCGAAATACCAGCCAGTGCCAGAGGCTCTGGACCTGCTGAGCACATCTTGGTGCATGTCACTCACAGCCTGACTTACACTGTCACCTTGTCTCATGCATTTTACAACACAAGCACGAGAAAGCACACAGCACTTGTCCACAGATAAGGAGGTAGCCGTCTTGAAATTTGTGACATTTCGCCGCCAATGTTCAACATGCTAAGACTCTTTTGCAAACATAGGTAGACACAGAGGGCTGGGGGTAGATGTCTCTTTCATGAGCTCACGGGGTGGAGTCGGACGCAAACAATATGCTCCTCTCCACCGAATTACCAATACACACCATGATGCACTTAACAAGAGTAGGAAACCGGTGACAGTGATGTGTGCAAGATATACTTTCATTCTTTAAGAAAATCACAGGGATCATATTTTCATGCAGTGTGTTTCTCTTTCGTTTCGAAGCCAAAACGTACGAATGGATGATGCCTATCATCTCCTACTTTTTCTGAAGTCAACTTTAACCAACCCTTTGAAAAAAGGGCAGTAAGCGCTCTGACGCGCGCAGGCAACTACTTAGACAGCCCTGCGTGATGTCAGAAAGTCTATATATTGACTGCGCTTACGCTTCAGGTCCTCTTTGCCTCTTTCACCTCGCCTACTGCGTGTGTTTCTGAGTCGCTTCTCGTTTGCTTTCGCAAATATTTCTTAAAACCAACGGCTTTTTTGAAAGCCCACCACAAAAGCTTTTTTAAAAGCTCTCCGAGGGATTTCCGTCTTGCTCCAAGTGCTCACGCCGGTCCCTAACTTCTGGTACCTCGAGACGCAAGATGGCTACTCATCAGACTGTGATCGTCCCATGGCGCTCTCCGACCGCCATGCTGTTTGCTTCATCTGCATGGGGAGTGAGCATGCTATGCTAGCCTTCTCGCAGCCTGATCTCTGCTCGGCTTGCGAACGCCTCTCCCCTGCGGCTATTGCCAATAGAGCAGCATTTTTTGTGGGCTTCACTGGTAGTCCAGGGGCGGCTTCCACCCCCGTTGGCGTCAGTGCTCTCCCTGCCCGCCAGGTTGTCGATTTTCCCCCGGCGTCCTCGCACCCGGATGGGCTAATCGGCCGGTCTTCAGTGGCTACTCGGCCGTCGGTTAGCTTCTCAGTGGCTAGTCAGCTACCAGCTAGTCAGCTAACCGCGGTCATCTGGCTAGCCCTGCTAGCTCCATCGGCGCTACTTCGCCGCCTCAGGTCGAGGATTCTGACGACCCGGTAATCGAGGCTGTGGATGAGGAGGAGCTCACTTCCTTCCTCTCCGCGAAGGGATGCGCCACCGTGGAAGATCTGCCACCGGTCCAGAAGACCCACGCCGCCCAGTTAGCTTCTGAACTAGCTTCCTTGGCCAAACAGGCGGCTAGCAGGCTGGGCCTGCCCCCGCCTCAGCGCTGTCCAGGGGGGCGTTTCAACCCTTTCTCCAGCGCGCTGCCCTCGCCTGATGCCCTTCCCCTCCCTGCTCACCCCACTGTCGTGGCGGATGCGCAGGCCTCTTGGGAGGCTCCCTTCGCCACCATTGCCCCTATTCAAGGTCACGCGGCGTTCTACGCGATGGACGGAGCGGGCGCCAACGGCCTCATGCATCTCCCTCGCGTTGAGGATGCGGTCGCTGGTTGTGTAGCGCCATCTTCTGCCACCACCTGGACATCGCCTCCTGAGCTTCCTTCTAAGCCGTGCCAGCGCACGGAAAAGCTCGTTTCGAAGGCCTTTATTTGTACAGGCCAGGCAATAAGGGTGTTGAATACCGCCTTTCTCCTCTCCTCTCTGTCTGAGGAACTGGTGGCGGACCTCTCAGCGCAGCCGTCGGATCTTACCCTCCATCAGCTGCGCAGAGCCACCGCTCTCACTTCACTGGCCATCAGAACGGCCATTAAAGCCGACGGGCGCTCCCTTGGCTCTCTGGTCGTCATCGACAGGCACCTCTGGCTGAATCTTTCTTCCATGCCAGAGAAGGAAAAGAGACGTCTAATGAACGCTCCGATCTCCGCTGATGCTCTGTTTGGCCAGGCGCTGGAACTCCAGCGCGATCGCTTAGAGAAGACGAAGTCGGCGGCTCAGGCCCTGCAACCCATGCTTCCTAAGCGTGCCCCGCCTCAACCAGCCACTCCGGCTACGCCTCAGACGCGTGCTTGCGCGCCTCAACGGACGCAGCAGAAGAAAAAGGCGGACGCACCCAAAGCCGCGCCGCTGCCAGCCACTGAGTCACAACCTCCATGGCAGCGCCCCCGCCACGCGTCCAACCAGCCAGGAACGGCGCAAGAGGTCACAGCGATCCTGATACGATCGCGTGTGTGCGGCAGAGCATGTCATGCGACCCCTATCCATTGACTGCTATGCCTCTGTGTGCTCCAAAAGGCACGGGTCCCCGCTCTGCAGTCCCCAGCTCGGAGCGTTCTCCCCCGCTTCAGCGGTCCTCTCTGATCTCACCCCCTCAAGGGGCGCTGAGTTTGCCTTGTTCACAAGCACCCCGCACACACATTCTCGTGCCAAGGTCAGGCCTTGTCTACCCAACGCATGTCGCATTGGCTTACTGAGGACATACGTCTGGCATATGAGGCGGCGGGTGTTCCTCCGCCTGCGCATGTCAGGGCGCACTCCACCCGTGGAGTGGCGGCCTCTTGGGCCTTCTGGAAAGGTGTCCCTATGCGAGATATCTGCCTGAGCGCGTCGTGGGCCTCAGGCAACACCTTCGCACGTTTTTACGCACTGGACGTCACCATGCCGGGGGTAGCAGAGAGTGTTCTCTCTGGGCCCGGCGACGGTCCCGTGGGTCTTCCCACCTCGGGCTCCTCGGTGTAGGGCTCTTGAGGCTTGGTTGTAGTGATCCATTCGTACGTTTCGGCTTCGAAAGAAAGAGAACGTTACGATACTAACGTATCCTCGGTTCTCTGAGTGAGAAGCCGAAACGTACGCTTCGGGCCTCAAGTCGCCGACGCTGGCGAGCTTGGCAAAGAGGACCTGAAGCGTAAGCGCAGTCAATATATAGACTTTCTGACGTCACGCAGGGCTGTCTAAGTAGTTGCCTGCGCGCGTCAGAGCGCTTACTGCCCTTTTTTCAAAGGGTTGGTTAAAGTTGACTTCAGAAAAAGTAGGAGATGATCATCCTACTTCGCATCATCCATTCGTACGTTTCGGCTTCTCACTCTGAGAACCGAGGATACGTTAGTATCCGTAACGATTTACAATATTCTTCAAATAGACCATAACCGATAGAGCTCACAACAGAGTGTGGATAGAACTTTCTCCATGCCACAGATCAGCCAACAAATATAACATGATGGCGAGAAGGGGAAAGGAGAGCTTAAGCAGACAGTTTACACCCCTGAGCCATTTTTAGTCCGTTATGATAGAATCATTATAGACACCTGTGTAGCTCTGGTAACTTCACACTATAAATAAGAGTTCATAGCCTGTTCATAACCAATGGTCTGATGGGTCAGTTATTATAATGTAATTAATGGCGAAGTCTGAATACGTACAGAGGAATGCTAGAAAAAAAGGTAATGTTTAACATTTGTGGTACAGTTAATAAATAAACACATTCTTTTAGATAGCAATTAGCTTCATCTAAATTAAGGATCATTATAATTTTTGAAAATAGCTCTTTTGCTGTTATCAACAGTTTATAATAGTTACATAATGTTAAAGCCACTATGTGTAGGATTTATCTTCTATTTATCTTCGTCTTTTATTAAAAATACATTTTTTCTTTTAAAAATATAATGTAAAACGATGGTAATTACCTCCATGAATAAATTGTAGTGTTCCCGTAAACTTAGTAATTTCCATATAGATGTGGCTAGGTACCAAATGAGAATATCCATTTTGCGCCGCCATTTTCAAAATGAGGACCATGGGAAATGAGGACCGTGGTAAGGGAAGGGCTAATACATTTTATTCAAACGTGTGCAGTATACCACTTCGCCGATAGATGGGAGAAATTCTCATATGAAAAAAAATAAAACTTACACATAGTGGGTTTAAAGTAAATAGAACATCACTTATTTGTTACTTATCTTTTTAGATGATAGACATTTGATCCTTTAATTGTGGTTAATAAATAACTGCTGAATTAAAATAAACATTAACATGCTGTGTGGAACCACTTGTGTTTAAAGTGAATAGGCCTATGGATGAGCTTTATAGCACATATAGCATGCAGTAAACACACAGTGAGTGAATGCATACACTATTTTGGGGCAGTGAGCAGCCTGTTTAGGAGCTTTACTCAAGAGCACCTCAATAATTCATATGGGAGAGGGTATTTATCGTATTCATTAGGGATCTAACCAGTAACTTTTGGCAAGTCCAAGGCCATAACGTGTAGGCCAGTGCTTAAAACCTATGTTAACCCAATATGAAAGCTGGAAAAATACTTGTTATATATTAAATATATATTAACTGTATCCTGATGTAGATGTACGCTGGCTAAGTAGCCTACTGTACTCAGATGTACCCATGGCTTCCACTCAAAAGGTTTCACTACACAGTACAGTCAGAGATCTCTCCCTTATGTTAGTGAATGAAGTATGTAGATCTTACAATGCCATACCAGGATAGAAAATAGAGGAAGTTGGTAGTGTTAATGATGGTTTATATGAAGACTTTAAAATTAAGTGGAACTATTGCTGAATAAAGCTTTAGAGATTCACTGAATATAAACGCCAAAAATAAAAATAAAAACTGCTGAGCCAAACGAGGTATGGTTCTAGATTGTAAAGACGAAGCAGAAGAATGCAGAGGTCAGTTGCGACAACACCCTTTATAAACCAGTTTCAGTAGCCTAACCCCAGGTGTGAAATGACTATAAGAGGGCAATTTGAATGTTTTTCATGAATGAAGGCACAAAACACAATGCCAAAATAAACAGAACAGAGGGGGGGATTTTACAAAGGCCACTGTACATCCCAAACAAAGCAGAGAGAGGTGTGACTGAACTCTTCCTTGCCAACATCTTCTGCAGTCTAAACCGCAGGAGATACCAAAAATAAATTCCACTCTCACCTCTTTCAATGGCATCACCCTCTGCTTTGGATTCTTTTGGCTGGGATTCAGGTTGGACTCACATCTCTCCAGCATTAAGTAAGAAGCAGCTGCCAGGAGGGAACCCCCATGAGGTTTGGAATGTTTTTGAGGCAGGTGTGGGGACAGGTTTTTTTTTCCACACAGTGAATTTGTCTTTTCCTGTGAGCGATGTCCTTTCAAACTTTCTTTGAGGGA
The DNA here is from genome assembly GCA_017657215.1 of Limnothrissa miodon. Classification (NCBI taxonomy): domain Eukaryota; kingdom Metazoa; phylum Chordata; class Actinopteri; order Clupeiformes; family Clupeidae; genus Limnothrissa; species Limnothrissa miodon. The sequence goes on from JAGFZM010000061.1 coordinate 307,053, forward strand.
GTGCAGTCAGAGAGAGAGAGAAAAAATAGCCGTGCACAGCTGTGACCTTAGCTAACCATGACCTTGAAAACAAAGTGCTAGATGGGAAGAGATATGCCATAAAAATACTGTAAATTTCCACTGCATTGTTCACACATGCTTTGAAATATATTCTACAGCATTTCAGAGAATAACTAAAGTTGACTTGTAAATTGGCATATAAAAACTTGAATGGTTGTGATGATAACAGCACAGTAGTGGGTCCAAAAAAAAAAAAAAAAAAAAGACAGTTGTAATTTAATGACAGGTCTAGGGAGAATTTAATGTAACAACTAAACTCACCCATGATGTGCTCCTAAACTGGCAGGTGTGATGGTATCTAACTTAAGCTCATTCACACACCTATCCTTTCTCAATCAAGGCTTTTTGTGTTGGAATAAATCAGGACCCAGATGGGAGAGTATAGACATGTGCAGCGCTAACTCACTCACACTCGCACCACCCAGATGTCACCCAGTACCCATTCAATAGGCCATTTTAAGAAAGGGAATCATGTTAATTGGTGCAAATAAAATCTTTGTGTCAAACACAGGAGAGTCTAAGCTTTAATCATTCAGTTGAGGCTGTTCTGTCTGCACACCGCACTTAACATCTCCCCCCCCCCCCCCCCCCTCCTCCTTCTTCCCTACCTCTCTCTCTGTCATTTTGCTTCTCTTTTTCTCCCCATTTCCCCTCCATCCCATTTTTTTTTTACTGGCACGTAGCTCCCGTTGCCGCGTTGGCTTGTGCATGTCCCACGGAGAGGGCTGCCGATGCAGCTGCCTCCAGCAGCCCCATTGTCTCTCTCTGCAGTGGGAGAAATAATTAAACCCAGATTCCCCCTCCATCATGCTGCTAATTGTTCTTCAACCGGCATCCTGTTCAATCAAAGCACCGCGCTGCGATGTGCTACGCTATGCTACGCTGTGCAGAACACAGAGACACAGATAATGCTATGCGCCTGGAATCTGAATCCAAAATTTTATGGCAAGCACAATGTGTCTGAATTGAAGTCTAGGTGATGCTCCTCCCCCCCCACCTCAAAAAAAAAAAAATAAATAAAATAAAAAAATTAATATTATAAATATAATATATAAAATATTATATATATAATATACAATTATACTAATAATAATCTATACTTACGTTAGCCTTTTTGGGTGAGTCCCGCCAAAATCTATGTTGGAGGCAACTGCCCTAGGAGAAAGGTGTCATTTTCTTTTCAGTTTATTAGTGTCTAAGGTTACAGAATTTAATACCACTGTGGTGATATTTGAGTATTCATATCAGATGTGTAAGTTTGTGTATGTGTGTATGTGTAGGATGGTTCACATTTTCCTCTATTCAACTGACAGACTAACCCATTCATTTATGAACTGACATTGACCTTCCAACACTTTCCCTTTCACTTTTAAGAATAATTACACTCAATTACCTTTCCTGTTTGAAGATGGTAGTGATGGTGTTGACGTTGAGGATGAAGAGCATCATTATTTCGCGTATGTGCTCAAAGAAGTTGCTGTACAGAAAGGCGGTAGAGGAGACAATGTCCCATTATCAGCATTGGTCTTTTGGTATTCATTAGTCTTAGAGCAGGGGTCTTCAACCTTTTTCAGCTCAAGGACCCCTTGGTTGTGAGAGAGACTGTGCACGGACCCCCACACCTATGGAATAAGATTGCTGTCAAAATATTTGTGTCCATATATTTGATACACGTGCGTATTTAGTTGTGCATAAAATAAACATTTGTGAGTTCTCAAATGAGTTCAGTCATGCATAAAAAATACGAATTCAAAAATATTATGGACTTCGCACACGTTACTCAACTGTCAAAATACGTCATCGCCTCATTCACAGGGATTACTTGTTGAGAAAAGTTTTGACAGCTTACTCCATACACACCTGGCCCACCTCAAATCCTGCCATCATTTGGACCGTCAGTTATGAGTGCCTACATGCACGCATGCACACACACGAACGCACACATTCTAAACAGGCATTATTATTATTAACAGGGGGGGTGACACTGTTTCTTTACATAGTTAAATTCGCCCTATAACAGAATGAATGTCACAAGGGTTAACTAGCTGGATATATTCAGCTAAATTCAGGCAAAGCTTCGTTAGCTCAAACTGATACAGCCTCTTCCTCTTGTGTAAATATAACTTCGTCTTTCAGAAGGAAACACACTCATGAGATTATCGTTATCGTTTTATTGTGATGGAACGTTGGATGAATGAATTCGCGCAGAACGCCTTGAAGTGCAAAGACCACAGACTCTCATAAAAAAAAACAACAAAGCAAAACATCACACAGAACAAATACCCCGCAAAGTTCAGGGTTCATCAGTCCTGACACTGAACAGACGAATCAAACGTAATTTATCTCCCGGAATGAAAAGAACGAGTTTGCTGAATACGAAGCTATTTAACTAAAACGCACGGAGTGTTCTTTAATCACGATGATCCAACTCTAATAAAAAAGATCACAAGGGTCACATTTTTTATTATAGTGGGACGAAGAATTAAAGATAACTGATCAGCTACCAGGTCCTAGTGAGAGCACTGAACCTGGTGAGTGGAACAGAGCTTCTCTATTCTAGGACTGATGGAATTTGCGAGGCAATGTCACATCAGGCTCAGGCTGAAGTGGTGACCTGTATTTGTACATTTATGAATGCTCATGTGTTTTGGCATAGGTTAGCAAAATGTTACGCAGGGATCACATGCATGATTCATGGCCTACAATGTGTTATTTAAAAACGAATATGAAGCAATTTTCTTTTGAACATTATGTTAACTATGACAAATTAAATTAAATTTTTTGGAAGAGAAAAAAAATGCTTCAGACGAAATATTTTCGCGGACCCCCTGCAGTACCTCCGCGGACCCCCTAGGGGTCGCGGACCCCCGGTTGAAGACCCCTGTCTTAGAGTATTCCGCAAATCTTAATCTAGTTGCCTCAATGCCATAAAACCTTTTTGTATTATACAAACAGCTCACATTCAAAGAAAGACAAGACCTTGAACATTGAACAAAAGTCTAAACATATAAATCAATGAGTGACATAAGTGGCTTGGAAGAAAGAGTTAGGCCTATAGTTACTGAGGTTGCTTCTGCTTTTTGCACGTTTGTGCATTTTGTGCAAGAAAATGAGACATAATTTTCAGAACATGTGTTTATGTGTGTGTGTGAGATGCTGTCAAATGTCATAGACATAACCTTATGTGAACACAGCCTGTTTGTGCTGAACTTCTGCAGCCCAGTAACCTGAGGTGTTGCATTTGGCGATTTCTCTGGCTCATTCAGTGGTGTTTACCTGTGCCGGAAGCCACGGTCGCAGCAGCCACTGCCCTCAAGGCGAGGAGTGTGTGTGGGGGGGAGATAAGGCTGCATCCCTGACATGAGCTCCATCAAGTTCCTACTGCTTGCTAGGGTGCTGCCAGACAGCAAAGACGACAGGTGAGGAGGCTGTAAACAATTTCATCAGCATCCGTTGAAGTTACAGTGCAGAGGAAAAGAGAGATGCAGGGGCATTAGCAACAGTGCCTCAGCAAATGGCCAATGCTGAATATACCTGCACTTAAAACTAAAGTGAATACATTAATGACATGCATTAGTTTGATACTCCTTGTCATTATGTGGCACTGAAGAACATTTGATGACTTTTTTTAGATGTTCACAGTACAGCGTGGGCATGTACTACATGAACTGAACTAGGTCTATTGCCACATGATATGACCACCACACAATGCTGTGTGTGCCACCCGAAGAAAATGAACGTCCAGTCATGGCACGTTTCGAACCGTATCGCTCATGTATACATGTTAACACACATACAGCTTAAGATGTTTGTGCATTCATGCACAGGGGGTGAAGATATCCCCAGAGACATATGGCTTACATATGAATACAATGAGTAATGTATGTGTGCTGTCATGTATGTACAACTCCTACCTGTAACTTGTTAGGCTTTTATAATATGGCAGATCAAAATATGTGTCAAAACAATGAACTGACATTTATTTTCTATGGCTGGAACATGCAGTAATGTAATGTGCAGCAACCATTATGACATACCACAAGTTGTTATACTGTATCTTTTTAGCTAACTGAGAAAAGAAAATTTTAAAAGTAGACTTTGTATTGTCAGTGGCCAATTTACCGTATATTGATGTTATAAAAGAAAAAAAAAGAAGAATTCATTGTCATTGATTTCATTGCCAGTGTTGTTCAATATGATCTGGTAATTAATCAAAGTGAGAATGAATGTGAAAATGACGTGTGTGTACATCATCATCACTGCTGTGTGCTTGGTTTCCTCTCTTTCCAGTGACGTGCGTAAAGAGAGGACATTCCTCTGTGACTCTTCTTTTGCCATCTTTCCATCCTCTTTCTGCTAGCTCTTTCTCTCTGTACAGTATGAGCTGAGGAGATAGGACCAGTGACCACACAAAACTGACCTCTATTAACTGTAGTCTGAGGGGTGAAACCACAGACCCTGGGGATGAGCCCGTTTGATCCCCCACTGTGCTCTTCTTTGCATCTCTCTCCCTCCCTCCCTCCCTCTCTCTCTCTCTCTTTCTCTCTCTCCCCCTGCAGTAAGTCCTGGGCTAGGGAGTTTCATGCCTCTCCGCCTCTCCCTGTTTAATGCCTGTAATCAAACACCCGCAGCTCTACTTCTGACTGGAAATCAATACACAATGCCTGTAAAAAGCATAATAGGGCCCCTTCGCTTTGCAATCAGAGGCGGCACCAATCTGTTAGCATTTCCTGCCTTTCCTGGCCCCGCGGGGTGAGGGTGATCAAGGGCATGGGGGCATTGGAGCATGGGAGAGGAAGGGGGACTGGTTAGTCTGTGCATAGCTGATGAGGGTCAATCGCCTGTGGTGTGAGTATGAAAGTTCTAAAGAATTGTGTTCTCTTCCTCGCAATCTCCTTCTTATTCTCACTCTTGTGTGTTTTTCCAGCCTTTTGGTTGCTCTTTGTCTGAATCTCTCGGGGTCTCCCTTGCGCTACCATCCTCACACTGTCTGGTGCTGAGGTAAGTCTGCATGTCAACACAATCTGAGTCCATTGCTTTGTCTGCATGTCCAGACGATGTCACTAAGGCAGAGGTTAGAATTTCAGCACTGAGTCTTCCAGGGTGTGCTACTACTTCTTGGGACACGTGTTGGATTTATCTGCTTTTGAAAGTGATACAGTCTCACCCCAAACTTTACCTATACAAACACAGACTTACACACACACATACACACAGTTAGATATATATAGAGAGAGAGAAAGAGAGAGAGAGAGAGAGAAGTGACATGTCAGTGTTTTCTCAAGTGTGTGTCTATGTGTGTATGTTCATGTTTTTAATGAATATTTGCTCAGATCACACAGGCTTAATTCCAGCCTGTCTTATTTGCAATGGGGCTACTATCTGCTGTGAGATGACAATGGCACTACAGCCTGTCTCTGTTTGCACAGCGCTAACCTGAACGTGAAGCTGAATAAATGAGCACACACCTGCCCTGTCAAGAAGCATACCTTCACACGCACACACACACACTGAGGGGTGCAAGCTAATACCTTTCTTTATAAAAGTAAAACCCTCCAGACAAGATGAAATGGACTACGAGAATGAGATGAACTGTGCTGAGGAAATGAAAACAGCCTTGACTACAACGTAACCCGTAACTGCATCTTGTAGCAATTTATGTCTCTATTTGACACATTAGGCATAAATGGGGTTTCATTGGAGCTAATTGGCTTTCTCGTAAACGTGTAGATGGCTAATGGGTGGGGCACAGGCAGCTGTGATGTATTGTGCTGGGCCTCTCCTTTGCTGACTAAAGCAGGCGTTTTCCAAGTGGTTTTCCAGCGCCTGTGCCTACCAATTCCACTTTATGAAGGGAGTGTAGCTCACAAGCCTTGTTTGCCAGTAAGACCTCGCTGATATCTGGCTCACACCCTACATACTTCTTACATCATAGCTTCTGTTTAGAGAAGCTAGAAACCTTTCATTCTGCATGCCCAACAATGTTGGTTGTCAGTTTTCATTTTAGAAATACTTTCTACAAAACAGATGCATGAGTCCTTACACTTAAAAGGAGCCATTAATGTTTAAAAACCTTCATTTGGGTTGGGTTTTCATGTTTGCTCCATCTGCTTGAAAAACAACCTAATTGTAGACAGGGGGAGACATCTTCTTTCCACAAGCCTCCTATTATATTCCTGCTCCCCAAGATGGAGGGTGAACAAAATTCTGTGTCAACACACTTTCTGTTAGGGGCACACTTTCCACAAAAGCCTGAAGTAGGCTCTGTCGCACTTCGTCATCCATCATCATCATCTCATTCTCTCTCGCCCAGCCCCACTCCACCCCCCTCCCCTCGACACACACACTCTCTTCATCACTTCTCTCCGTGGCTCCAACCCACAGTAGTGAAGAGGTGGTGAAGCAGAGTGGAGGAGAGGGAACGGGCCGCTAACTGAAATACACGCTGAGGAGCAGGTGGCCAAGCGTCTGTGGCACTGTTGCCTGCTTCTCCTTTTCACCAACTCTAGTATCTCAATGCTGCCAGACCACATCTGTCTCATTTATGTTCTCTCGCTTTGTGTGTTTTTGTTTGTGTGTAAGAGTAAACGTCTGTGTGTTTGGGCGCAAGCTTGTGTGTGGCTTGCTTTTTTCTTTTTGCTCACTGAGGAAAATGTCAATGACTTGGCAAGCCAGTGCGAGAGAGAGAGAGAGACAGAGAGAAAAGAGACAAGAGACAGTAGAGAATATGATCATTTGGAAGCAATTTTTAACCCGCAGCAGGGAAATATGTTCGTTAAAAAACAAGAAGAGGGGAAAATTGGCATCATTTGTGATTCCCATTTCCCTGCACTGTTTTTCCTCATTGTCCTTTTTCCACCATGGTAAATGCCACATTGATATGAAAACAGGGTTGATTGCGATATAGTAGCGAGGGGAGAGTGCTCCCAGCGGGAGGAAGGCTGGCATATAGAACACAATGAGCGGATGGAGAGAGGGAAAGAGAGAGAATGAGAAGAGAGAGAGAGAGAGTGAGGAGATGAGCTGTCTGCAAACACAGCGGGAGCACAATGTGGAAAGTGATGGGCCACAATGAACAAGTGCTAGTGAAGTCCAAAGACTGGACATCTTATTGGTTAAGACAAAGTCTTAAGAGTTAAAGACTGTCTTCCTCATATCTTGCATATCTTTACAGACAGTTTTGAAAACTATACTAATCTATACAAATGCTGTACTTAGTGGAGCAATCTAGTGTGAAAGAATTCATAGGCAGACATTTGAGGTCACCAAAGGATAAGATGATTTGATACAACCTAAAATGAATAGTGAACTGGCATCTAATACTAAACTTTTTCTCTCTCCACACAAACTGAAAACAGACTGAGATGCTGGTCATCTGACCATTGTGACAGTGTCTATGCTTATGTCACCTTCATATGTCTGCAGTCAATTGCCCCAAAACACTGTGGCATACTGTGACTGGTACAAGGTGTCCCACCTCCTGGCTTAATTCCAAAAGCCACTGGGCAGGATCGCTAGAGATGATCGAGATCTTGCCTTCATCTCAAATATCTGACAAGCTCTGCACTAAATTCAGTACTGCGCCACAAAATATGCAAAAACACTCTGCTAAACTCTATTCAAACATATCCTGAAGCACGAAACAAGCAGCTGAAGTGTAACGCCCCCTAGCTAACCTGGCTATTTGTTGGAGTGAACTCTCCGATTCCATGTGTGTTGAGAGATCTCGCTCTATTTATCTATCTGTAGATCTAGTTAAAAATGCACTACTTGGTAAATACTATTCACTATAAATGTCACTGTATTAAATAACCAATTTTAATTTTAATAAAATGCTTTTTAAATTAAATTATTACTTTATTATGACTGACATGGTTTTAATGAGTTTTACCCTTTGCTCTTTAGACCAATGTTTTATGTTACCATGGATAAAAAAATGAAATGCACATATGCACCAAACCTGAACTTAAACTATTTACTTAACAAATATGTTAATTTACATAAAAGCAATATGCTTGAAAACATAAAATATTCCCTGTTTTGTTTCAGTTCTTTCAAACTTGCATGTATCCCACTTTAATGGCAAATACCAAATAAACACATAGTCTAGCAGTCTAAAAGATATAATGTAGGCTACCCAAAAATGTACCCAACCAAAGGAAATGATTCAGTCCGAGTTGATGCAGGCCTGTAGCCTTGCATGGGAGCTGAGACCTAAAACAACATGGCCGCTTTCACGCCGTGGCGCATGAAATAAAACTTACTGCTGCTGCTGTTGTCGTCGTTAGCCTCGTGTTAGCTTCACAGCTCTGGCAGTGGACGTGGTAATCACAGCCTAAAGATACGTCCGTGAGGAACAGAATCTGCGGGTTTGAGCACTGAAGTTTAGCCGGGCAGGTAGACCTCGGTTGTCTAGCTTCCTCTATTCTCATAGAAACCTTTCAAGAGTAGGCCTATCTAGACAAAGTCCAAACAAACATATGTTCTGGCAAACAGTGTAAACATGACTCACTGCCCGTTTGTCACTACCATTAACCATACACATACATAATTTAGCGTTTAGCCGACTTTATAGCTCTTCAGCAGAATTTTGTTGCTTGGCTTGCTCATCCACCCCACCACTTCCTGTCTCCACTTGACCTTCAACCTCCACTTTGATTGGTCAACATTACAGTCAAGTAATTTTTACATATAGGCATACATATAGACATACACTTTGTTTTTTACAGTTGTAACATTAATATTCACATTTAAAGTAGTTAATAAACAAAAAAAAAAACAATAGGCTACACAAAAATATAATTAAACCCCAAATTTCTAAGGGTTACAGAAGTGAAGTGAGCAAATAACACCTCAAAATCACTGTCCATTTCTCAGCCAACCGTCCCACTAAATTCCTAAACATCTATTTTCAGAAGCCTTTCCCAAAAACGTCAAGTAGGTGTGGTTAGTGGGTGAAGTTACTTGTTAGTATGATAGTGTTAGTTAATTAAGTGTCCTGTTGTTTCATGTCACTGACTAAAGTACGCAAAAATTTTGTACAACATTGTAATAAGGAAGGAAAAGCTAACACCTATCTGAATAGGACCATGTAACTTACTATAACCTCAATTTTTCTACACCCAAATCACTTGATGCTAGTTATTTAATTCTGTGCTATTACATGCTTGTTTTATTTATCCTAGTTAAGAAATTAAGGGAATACAGGCTCTTCTATTTGCAGGTTTGCATTACAGAAACTTACCCAGGGATGCCACAACCACCTTTTTAGGCCGCATTCAGACTGCCAACCAAAATCCGATTTTAGCCCATCCAGATTGGAACTGGATGGAGTTTTTGTAGTCTGAACAGTGACGTACAACATGAAATCCGATTTTTGCTAAATGGATCCCAACGACCTTCGGGAGGTAGTTTCGCATTTGTATCGCATTTGGGCAGATAGAGTGATATGGGGTAATGTAGTGTGGTGTACTGTAGTGTGGTGTGAT
>JAGFZM010000061.1:328237-345799 GCA_017657215.1 Limnothrissa miodon
CACACACACACACACACACACACACACACACACACACACACACACACTCACACTCACAAACACATTGTAATCACAAACACATTATTAGCCTGATGGCTGGATTTTGAGCTCATGCTGTGAATAGAGAAGGTTGATAATGTAATCTGTTAGAATACATCTGTGTCTGTGTTGTAAGGTGCATGTGCATAGGTGTGCGGGGGCAAAAAGACAGGATGACAGAGGGCATTCCAAGTCAAAGAATTAGAACCGTCGTCTGTTATCGTTTATTAAAGGGCAGTAGTGATAGATGAGGCTGTATTTTAAAAGGCCAATCCCTTGACATTGATTATCTTAAACTTCAATCAATACAACCGAGGGGGTAATGAGACTGCCATGTTTTGCAAACACACTGGTCCATGCCCTTGGACTTGTAATATTAAGTTTCATTCCTTTGCCACTTTAAAGTGACTTTTCATGTCACCCCACAATAGGGCAGAACCCACCGATGAATAATATATAATGTTAAATTATATTTGCAATATGAATAATGAAGCAAGTGAAAAATAATATCAGGCACTGTTTTTGTATGATTGCTTTAAGGTCCATATCTTGCAACCAGTCTGTTGGTGGGTGAACTTGGGCAAGAATCTCATTATAAAAGAAATGATGTGGAGGCTGCTGTTGTAGTCTTACACATTGTTACAAACAAGACAAATTCCATTTTCTCTTCTGATTGGACCATCATAGCCCTGGAATAAGCAGCGGGGTTTCTCTGAGACGATCACTTTTGAGCAGCCAGGAAAGCAGTCACACGGCCCGGTCTCATCCTAGTCCTCTGCTTTTTGTTATAGATCTAATGACTCCCTGGTCCACTCTATTCTCTTTATTTTCTCCACTACCGCCCCCTCTGTCTCTCTCTTTCTCTCTCTGTCTCTCACTTTCAGTCTATATCTGGGGCTGCATCCTGGTCAAAAACTCGGGAGGCGAGGTGCATTAAACTAACCCTCCGCTCCTCTTGTTATGACTCAGCTCCTGACAGATGAGCTCTTTCGTCTCGGCTCGACATTCGATTCATGCAGCGAATGGGACAGCGGCCGGCCATTTGTCCTCGTCCAGCCCCTGGACAGATGCACTCATCCCACGCCGGCATCTGACACAATCTGTACGGGGCTTCTCCTGACCGGGAACATGATGAGACTGGCCAGATTACAAACGGGAGCTCCCAGCTGGGACTCATGTCCAGCGCTCCAGCGCTCTCAGCCCTGCTAACAACCAAATGCAAAGAAATCCATTGAATTATCGGCAGCGCTTTGAGTTACTGGGATGAACCTGGGCACACGGCACACACAATAGACCGCTACCCCATCGGAACTCTCTGGAAGCTCAATTGTCTTTTTTATTTTACTTTATTTTTCTTATTCACATACTCTATTTCTAAATGAACACATTGTTTATTTATTTTTGTCTAGATTGATATTGGATAAGTCTTGGATAAGAAATAAATACAAAATGAAATTTGATTTTAACTTTGAATACTGTTGCAAGGAATCTTTTTTTAGCTAATAAAGCATGTAGGCTTTACAAAATTATGATGACATGCCAGCTGAATACCACTCACAGGGTAAAGGCAGTAAGATGACATCAATTTCTTTCGCACCTGGTGTCCGGGTGAACCAGTGGTCACCCCAACCCACTAACTTTGCCTGGCACCTCTATGCCTCATCACCGGAACCCCCTCTGCTGGAGGTAAAAAGAACATCTCACTGTGTGGGTACGTGGATGTTTCATACTCTTTCTTTCTCTCTCTCTCTCTCTCTCTCTCTCTCTCTCTTTCTCTCTTTCTCTCTCTTACTCTATCTATTTTGTTGTGTGTGTATATATGTGTGTATGTGTTTGTGTGTGTGTGCATGTGTGTGTGTGTGTGTGTGTGTGTGTGTGTGTGTGTGAGAGCTGTCATCTCTAAGTTGGGCTGGCATGTTTTTCAGTGAGAAAGGTCACTCGGTGAGGGGAGGAATGATGATAAATAAGAGTGTATGAATAGATCCCTGTGGGCACACTGGGGTCTGCTGGTGTCACTTATCAGCAAAGTGGGAGCACACTCATCACTTATTAAAGAGATACAACACCTGACCCACAAGGACCCCCACACACCTCAGCTTTAAAGAGCCGCCTGCACCCCACGGGGACACCGAATTACCATACAGAGGACCATGTGCAGACAACTTCAGCGGCTGAGGGCAGCCAACCACACACACACACACACACACACAAACTCCAGTAAATAAGCTATTTTCACTCGGACCCTTTATTCTACTAACTGAAGATATACTGAACTACTAAGTAAAAAAAATATGATAATATAATAATAATTTATTTAATTTTTTTATTATTGACTAAATATATTTTTTGTTAAGTTCAGTATACGTGCAATGGGTGTTCATTTGAAAATACACCTGTTAAAGGCAGGCATGGAACAGATTTCCATCTGAAAAAAAAAAAGTATATTGCATGCACCTATAAATAGATGTTAATTATAATGACATGTTAAATAGTTAAGTCATTCAACTGTGAAGATAACTGTCAATAAAGTCCTGTTAAAGACAGTGGGTTAAGTTGTATAATAAATGGATCTCAGACTGGTAGGAGATGTCGACATTATAAGATTGATGTTAGTGTATGCTATGTTTAACATGATTTGAAAACACTCATTTTTATATGTATATATTTACATTTTTTTGCATCTTCAAGTGATAATTAGGTGAATACAGCAATTTTATAAATTGATTAAACCTTACCATATGTAATTTAACTAAATCTAGCTACATTTTAATTGCTTTCAACACCATTGCCACTGGGCTCATCCAGGGAGATGACAAGTTTATATATACAGTAAGCAAAAGGCTGAGCTGCTGGTTGGCCAACACAAAAGAAAGCGGACATGGTCTGGACGTTATGTTTTGTTACATTATAACCATCTCATTGAAGGAGAAGTCATTCTTTGTCTTTGTAAGTATGATAAACCTGATTACAAATCTGATGCTGATAGTAAGTTATAACTGTCATATTCACCCTGCAGCAAAAATATCTTTTTTAGAACTACCCTGTGCTACCCTGATCAAATAAAAAGAGATTTTTTGTTTTGTTTTTTTTTTGCCACAAAGAAAGACCTGGAGAGAAACCCTAAGAAAGAAAAAGGCAGAGAGAGGGGGACAGCCATTTCCCAGTCCATTCTCCCCCTTGATGCCCATAGAGGACTGTAATCACTGGCTGAGCCCATACAGCCCCTGGACCATGTCCTCCGCCTTGTTATCCTGGCTGTAAAGCTGGTGGGTGTTGGCAGGCCAGGAGATGTGTATTCCCAAACATGGCGTCTAACTATCTCCCCTACTGCTAACCATCATCACCGCCCCCCCACTCACACTCCCTCAGCTCCATGGTGGCTATTTTTAGAAGGCCTAATTGGGTGAGCTGGAATCACCAGTGGAAGCAGAGTGACACCTCTGAAGTTAATATAAATCTCTGATGGATTCTTTTATATTTACTTATTTATTTATTTGGGATTCTGTACCTTAGACACATGTGATGGTATGGTTGTATACACATGTGCATGTCGGTGTGTGTGTCTGTGTGCCTGTGTGTGCATTTATTCTTTTCTCTATGTGTAAGTTTTTGACTGCCTGCAGTATATGAGCACATGAGTATATTTTTATTTTATTATTTGTGTGTGTGTGTGTGTGTGCGCGCGTTTGTGTGTGTTTGTGTGCACCATGACAGCTCATTTAAAACAACAGAAGCGAAGGCTAGGAGTGCATGACGGGGCTGGAACAAATCACCTGCCTGTGCTGCTGTAACTAGAGCCCCTTGTGTGCCATCATCTCGACCTCTCAGGAGGAAAGGCCCAGGGCTGTCTCTCCCGCGCGTCATGTTGGAAATAAAGGATCGGTGACCATCTACAGGTTAGACTTTTACGCTTTTTCTACAGGCTCAGTGGAGTTCCAGCATAACACTGTCACTTTGAAATCCATCCATCTTGCTTATTCAGCCCGATCCCCTCCAGCTGGACTGCTATAAACTCAGCCATTAGATGTAGGCTGACCAAACAATTCAAACGCATGCATTTGTATTTGCTTAAAAATGATTCTTTGTGCTGCGAATCCGGTGGAATGGAGCAAGTGAAGAAAACTCTTTGTTGTGAAAGAAGAAAAAGTTCAGTCTCTCAAAAAAGCTAAACAAATTCACAAAAAGATTTCAATAGAGTAAACCAAACCAAAACTTGTGATGTCCTCTGTAACCCTGCTCACAAGAAATAGCAAAATGTCACACAAAGTTATATAATATTCTCAAACTCCCTATCTCAAATAATAATCAACCTGCATAGAATTAATTTACGATGAAATAAAATAACAGAGATTGCATTTCATCTGTCAAGGAATTTATTGTATGTTGGACAGCCATGGAAAATCGGTGCTTCCGGAGATTTTTAATAATAGTTTTTACATATTCCAGTCAAATTAGATGTGCCATATGTCAAATCTTGCTGGCAAAACAATGAGAAGCCTATTTTACCACCTTGTCTCCTATAGTTGAAAATAGTCAACGAGTTGAGCTCAAGTGGTATAGTGGCATGAAGTCAGCAGATCTCCTGAGATGGAAACCCCACTCAGCTAAAAATAATGAAGTGAAATTTAGCATTAAACATTATCAAGTTTGCATTATACACGATATATGCACAATATATCACGATCATTGTTATTCCAATATGATACAGTATGACACAAGGACAAAAATGAAAATGAAAACAAGTTGGGAGACTAATAAAGAGAAAGTAAATAAATCAGGACATATTACAAAATATGTACAGTAATGTAGCAAATATATGTCCATTCAGATGTTACTATTTGCTATAGTTCAAAAAAGGACACTTTGACAGTTTGACAGTTTGACAGTGACAGTCTAAAAATAAAAAAGCAACAGAAATTTGTTGATGATTACTGGATGCATGCAACACATTAAACCACATATTTTACCAGTCAAATTCTAGATTTAAATTTGTCCAATCGGGGTGGCACAAAATGTCCAAAGTCATCAGGAATCGCTAGGAGAATCAGTTTTAGCAGAACATAGACACAGATAATAATAATATTAATCAGAATCCAGTCCAATAATATTAATCAGAATCATCATCATCATCAAAGGTCAAACAAATCATTGTCAACATAAAAACAGTCAGGTGTCAGTTCCATTCTATCAAAAACTTCCATGTTAGTTTTGCTTTAGCCTCAACTTTTAAGAACATGCTCCTGCCCACTTTATTTACTTATTTGTGTTTGTGTGTCTGGCAGGTGGCCGAGCATGGGGACTTACTTTGCAGACTGAGTGTGACTTTGACAGCCAAGGCAGGGAGGAGAGGAGAGAGATGGAGGGGCCCAGGGGGGTGTGGGGAGAGAGGTGCGATGGTGCGAATCCTCCCCTGGATCCATAAGACTTGTAAAATAGGTCCGTTTGGAAACCAGGGGTAAGGAGTGAGAAAAAAGTTGGGGAAAAAAAAAACAGAATAGCACAATTCTTTCGGCTTGACTGGCAAAACACGAAGGAGGCTGCTCAAATAGTAGAACGCGTGCTCATGTCAGAAGAGCTTGTTCCAGTCCTTACTGAGGGAGTCCCTGCCAATGAGAGGCCAGAGCAGGAGAGTCCTGCCTGGGCCTGCTGAATATTCAATCCCCCCCTTCATCTGGAGTGAAAAGTTCCATGATTTCTCTAAGCCGTGAGCTGACAAGCATGACCAGTGCGGTCTGCCGCACATGTAAAGCCTGAAGGAGACGCACACCGCCAGCGGGATCAATCACAGCATGACATCAAATTAAGAAAGTAAAGAGGAAGCACATTTACACTTTATTTCCCTCTGGAGACCAACCGTATAGCTAGCATACTGAAGGCTACCTTTCACATGTAAATCCCTTCACCATTGTGATCTGGCATTGCGTATTAACAACTTTTTTTTTTTACAAAAGTATTTGTAAAAGTACACAGTTATTGACACAACAATTGTTTAAAGTACATTATTACTCAAAATATCTAAACATTTCTAGAGAGATAGTAATAAAAAATAAGAATAAGACAATATGGTATAGTATGAGCAAAATTATCTGCCAATAAAACAACAAAAAAATGGCTTGCTCAGATAACTTGAAATAAGAAAAATACCTTAAGAGAAAAAGTCTGGATTCAAGTAAAATATATAAAAAAAATATCAGCCCCAGTGGTCTCCTATCCAATCTCTGGCCAGACGGTGCCTTGTTTATGTAAGATTAGGGGGATAACCAACTTACCTTTTATTATAAGGCTAGAAAGTTTGAAGTATAGTTTTATGCCAGATATTCAGTGTCAGATATGGTCACACTTCTCGGTTTTCACAATCAAAAGTTTTACATAAAGTTTCATGTCTGGGAGTCAATAGCTCTAGCGCCACCAATGGATCAAAGCTGGAGTTACATCCATGAACATAACTTGAACCACTGATTCAGTTTTGAGAAATCAGAATCCTTCCTGCCACACTGAACACATCCTTAGATATATTCTGCCACAGATGATCCATGGCTATTTATAACAATTTAGTTCTAGCAATTATGTCTGCCACAAAACTTGGTGTGAGCATGTGCCATTTTGCCACTGAACAAGAACCATGATATTTCTACAGCAACCTTGTCCAGCTACACTGCGGCCCCTGTATTACTGCTTGCACATTAGCCTAACAAGTCATTTTCAATTTCATGCAGCACAGTCTTGCACTGTTGGCAGAGGGAAAAAGATAAAAGTCAAATAATTGTCTCTGTATTACTGCTATTAGGTCAGATATTCTTTTCCTTTTATTTATCTGACTTTATGTTTTATAGTATATGTGTTTTCTCTGGACTATGAGTCTGTCAAATAAAAATGATGATGACGATGATGATGATGACTTATACAGAATACAAAAAACTAAACACTGTTTTCACATCAAATATTATTTATAGTTATAGTACCAGTATCGGTGATCCGTTTTCAAGATCATTTTATGCTTTCCCGGGTCTCATCTTAGACCTGCCCAAAGATCTGGTATTGAATCAGTCACTGCCCACAAGTCCATGAGACCAAAAGATGTTTCTTTTTTAAGCCAACAAAGTACATTTATCCATCATTACAAATCAATTAAAAAAGTTAAAAAATATAAAAAAGATGTTTTGAAGCATATTAAGTATTGCGTTCTAAACTGTTACATTTAGGAAAAGTGGAAATGTGTGTGGTACTAAATATTTTATTTGATATGTCATATCAAACAATCATATGGTCCGAACTGCTAGACTGCTCCTATAAACAATTCCCTGTCAAGCTTTAGTTTGTAGGCGTTACTGTTATTTATTAACTGGGGTAATATTAAATGATGGTTATAAAAACTGACATGTTTTATAGTTTTGTTCTTGACTCTGTGCCGACTGCAGAAAGATTCAGTCTCGACCCAGTCTTGCTTTACTTGATTATATTTCAAAACCAATGATTCTGGTCTCTGCTTGGTCTCAGCCCCTCAAAGAATCAGTCTGGAGTCAGTTTTGAAATACTAAGCAGTTTTGTCCCCATCACTAATCAAATCTACTTGTAACTAGTTAACCCAGGATAAATGATATAAAACAAGATATACAGTCTCCTTTGACTTTGCATTAAAAATGAAATAAATCCTAAAACTGATGTAACAATATCTTTGTTAATTAAAGAAAATCACACTAGTTAAGTAGTAGTTTTGCAGTGACACTGTATTATAGTTAACTTCAAGAAAGTCATACTTGCTAAAATAAATAAATAAATAATTGAAAATACAGATAAACTTGCATGCCAGGGTTCAAATCTCAGATCTGTGTCCCCAAAAACTCCTGAGGCTACAGGCGGTTCAGATAAGTCAGAAACTAGACAGGCGTTTGGAGTGATGGGGTAGAGGCCGACAGCTGGTGGGGCACTTCACTCTCCAACATGTGTTAGCAGGCACGTTTCCCGGGCAGCAAAACGCAGGCAGCAGGCACAGCTTTGCACTCATGCTCAAAGGAAAGCCTTGTTCTAACAGAGAGCAGGAGAGGGATCAGGAGTTGTCCCAAACACCACGGACCAATGCCAGGTGTTACCTTGCCAACTGACCAGGTGGAGCATTAATCTCTGGACAAAATTACCACTAGCAATTCCCAAGACCTGGCCGGGACAGATAGAACATGAGCCCATCTCACATGAATGGTGCTCTTACTTTGAGCCAGATTAACCAGGGCCGGGCTATTAGTTATTTTCACAGATATTGACAGATTTTAATGTATGAATGTCTGTGTGTATGAGTGTGTGTGTGTGTGTGCATGTGTTTGTGTGTGTGTGTGTGTGTGTGTGTGTGTGTGTGTGTGTGAGAAAGACAGAGGAGGGGGGGTGTAATTGATATCAAAAGATGATAATAGGTTGCATTGGTAAATCTGCAGAGCTCATTTCACCTACCACTCAACATACCATAACTAATGAACTTGTTTTAATATTTTAATTTTTTTGTTTTATAGGTCCTGAAAGTAATTACGCGATTATATAAGACACTTGAATAAAGTCTGAAATAAATATGATGTAATTATGTGATTGAAACTGAAGAACAGTTAAGTTCCAAACTAAAAATAGAGAACTGCAAGAGCTGAGAAGGCTGCGGTTGTTTGCAACATTGTTTTATGTAATATGTACATATGGTTTTGAATATGCTGGTGAAGTGGAAGACTAAAGTATTCATAGTTCTAAGGGATGCAGAGCCCAGTATGGAGTTTGATATGCTGGTTAAATGGAAGACTACAGTGCTCATAGTTATAAGAGGTACAGGAAACAGAATGGCAGTAAGAAGGAGAAATGCAATGGTTGTTACTTCACATTTTTACTCCACTCAGGTTTTTGAAAGAAGCACAAAAGAACAATGAATGACTTAGCAGAGGAAATTCAAAAGCCCTACCCAGAATCAGACTGCAGGGTGGAGTGTAAAATCATCATCCATTGTTTACTCAGGGGAAATTGCCTGAGCATGAAGCTCTTTTACAGCAATGTCCTGAGTGTACAATCAAACAATAAGAAATAGGCTTAGCGCATCTTGATGGGAATTTATAAAGCATCAACTTTGATTTCTGTGGTTTGGGATAGTCCTATTTGCCGTTTCTCTTCTTTTGGCTTGAACTGTTTTGTTTTTGCTCATCGGTTGTGGCTGCTATCTTCATTCAATATAAAACTGAATCCTATAAAATTTCAGAAATAAAAAGCATGTCCCAGAATGTTATGAAATCCATGAATTAGCTACCATTGGTTGTATTATTAAATTATTTTTTAGCCTAAATATTATTAAACTTTACTGAATCACATACTCATACGTATTAGATTATGTAACACAAAAAGGCAGTAGCCTTGTCTACAGCAGAAAATCAAATTACAGTTGCAATGTGTACATACTCTATATCTGTATAGCATCTCCAGGAAAATGTCCTTAAGGACTCTTCTCAAAATAGCCAGAAGATGGCAGCAAAGGGTTGCTTTTTTGTTTGTTATAAAAAATCCCACTTACTTGCTTTTGGTCAATGGGGAGGAAGTACTTGGCTGTAGGAAAAATGCATCTGTTTGAAAATAATGATCTGATATGATGGAGCTATTTCCGTGTCATGCTATTCCAGTCCACATAAACAGTAAGTTGTTGATGGTTCAGTATGGCTGATTAGACCAAGAAATATTTCAAGGTTAAATATTTTGGGATTCAAATACAGTTGAAGTGTGTGTGTGTGTGTGTGATCACTGCAGTCTTGTTTCTTATCTACTAGGGGTGGGGTTAAGGGTAATTTACATTTCTGTTTTCTGTCTTACACGCAGATGTGGCAAGACCGCTGTGGTCTTTGTAAAAGCAAACTGTTAATTTGAAGGCTTCAAGCACATAATCATTCAATCTAAGGGAGGCAACAGGAAAATTGCAAATGCCAATTGCAACAAATACTAAGCCCCAGGATTCTTGGGGATTTTTCTGTGACTAGAGTTAGACATAGAGCATAATCCTGCAGTGTGAATGAAATCAAGTACATCAAGGTGATTTGTACTGGTTCAACCATTTCTTTGAGAAAAAAGGACTTCCTGCTTGGCAGACTGAAAGAGATCCTATGGAGAATGGACAGGGTTTTAATTAGAGAGGCAAGCACCCTCATAACTTGTGTGTGTGTGTGTGTGTGTGTGTGAGAGAGAGAGAGAGATCCTGGTGTGATTGATGTCATCCAATAGAGCC
Organism: Limnothrissa miodon; assembly: GCA_017657215.1. NCBI lineage: Eukaryota > Metazoa > Chordata > Actinopteri > Clupeiformes > Clupeidae > Limnothrissa > Limnothrissa miodon. The sequence continues at coordinate 338,511 of JAGFZM010000061.1, forward strand.
TTGTTAACCTCGTCGTCTGTATGCAGGATTTATGGTCGTCCCATCCATCACAGCAAAACTCTTATCTTGAAGGGGGAGAGCTTCCCTCTCCTGCTTCACATCACCATTGCATCCACCGGAGGGCCCGCTGCCGGATCACACCCTTTCCACCCCACCCCCTCCCCAGCCTCCTGGGTGACCCGCAACCATAGCCTGCCCTTCTGAGCCCAGCAGCACCAGGGCCGAGGGTGGAACCACTGAGGTCAGGTCCTCCAGGTTTGCAGACACTGCATGCAGCACATCTGGCCCTGCTCATAGTAGCAGTTTGCAATGCAGACTGATGGAGTATCCGATTATCATCTGGTACCAGGGTCCTCCGCTGTTAATCCATTAGTGTGTAGGTGGGAGGTTTTCTGGTTTGATGAATTCATTTAGCTTCTCTGTTAATAATCTACATGTTACATATTAAACACACACACACACACACACACACACACACCGACACACCAAATATACAGCATACAAAATCCTTAAAGCCATACAGTTAGACAAATGCATACACAAACACTCACACAAACTCACAAACACATGTGCATACACACGCACACTCACACACACAAACACACACAGTATAATGACTACGTCTGTCTCTCTTGACACTGTCCAGGAAATGCTTCTGGTTACTTGAGAAATTCTTGGAGGAGGTTTCCCAGAGAATGGCACTCACTCTCTGTCCAGCCTTGTGTCGGAGTGACTGATGGCTGCGACCCCATCGCTGCCACTGCTCAACGTCTCAGCACCACCCCCACGAGTACCATCTAAAACAAGCCTCCCAGAGCTCCCGGGTCGGCCGCCATCTGGAGACGAGACTGGCAGCGTCATGGTAACTGAAATCTCTCAGTTGCCATGACGATGGAGCGCAAGCAAGGTCTGTGTAACCTTGGTAGGGAGAGCGTGCATGAGAGTGTGGGTGAACAAGCCAGTGGCCACCTGAGGACAATGGGGTCAGGAATTTTTTTTAACACCACTTGAGGCTACGCTTATAGACAGCTCATGCAACCTGTTGTGCTCCAGTATCTCATGGCTCAAAGTGGACCGGATGGTAGTTTTTTAGCCTGTGTGAACATTTTTCATTGTGAATGTGTGTGTGTGTGTGTGTGTGTGTTTGTGTGCATTGGTGGGGGGTTAGGGGGGAGTGGCTTGCTCAACGTTTAAACTGCATCCTCTAAGGTCACCAAAACTGACATTCAAAGCATTTTACGTCTAACAGCAAACAAGAAAGCATCACACAATATTTATTGTGTGGTAGACATGGGACACTCCCCAAACATCCAGTGTCCCATGTCTGCTTTTTATGCCCTTCTCTGCCTGCCACTGGGTCAGTCCGATTGTCCCCAGAGATGAGCTCTGGTCCTGGGATTGGGCCCAGCTGAGGGCCCTGCTCCGTCATGAGAGTGAGCGCCAGTCTGGAGCTGGAGACACGACCGCCGAGACAGCAGCTGCTTAATTTAGCAACAGCAGGAAGAGCACAGGATGTCTTTTCAGAGATCATTAAGCACACAGCCCTTAGTTATCTCCAAGAATGTGGACTCACAGAGATGGAGAGAGTGAAAGATGAAGAGGAATAAGGGAGGGGGCAAACAGAAAGACACGGGAGAGGAAGAGAGAGAATGAGAGAAGAGGCAAGGTCATTAGCAGAGGTCAGCTCAGTACTGGGTTTAGTAAGTGTGGATGATATATCGAATGCCGTGTGTCTCATTCCTCCAGACAAACAGCTTTGTTTAAGACTGTATTTAAAGTGTCACTTTTCACAGATAATTGGTCCTTAAAAGGAAAGCGAGAGTTATCATCAGTCAGCCGTGGCACATACCTCTCCTGGTTAACCTTTGACCTGTCGGTGTACACTGAACACTCAGTCGGAGACGACACGTGTAAGGGCCGTATCTCAGCTGCTTTCAACATCACACCATTCCTCTTCCCTGTCAGGAGGTTACACAGAGGAGCAAACGCACACCCCTCGTGTGCTTCCTAGGAGCTACCCAGGAGGTCCCAACACAGCCACAGTTTAAAGTAATGCAATGTACTTCTTTTACCTAACATGACAGCTCATCAAATGCTATCACACAATAGGCTTTTTGTCAGGTGTCACTCATAATGCTAGGACATAGTAATAAACAAGACAGAGAAAATGTCACACATGTTTAGTGTGTTTAAAGAGCAATCCTATAGTGCGATTGTCAGGATTTCAACAGAGGGACCAGATGCAGAGCTAAATATCAAGTCTCTTTATTTTAACACAGGAAGACACAACAGACCAAAAGTGCAAACAAAAAGGATCTCACAAGACGAGTCAAACAAACACCGCAAACACATATTACAAAGACCAAGCAAAAAGAACTACAAACACTGACAACAAACACTGACAACAAAACTGACGTAGAGTGAAAATGCATATGGCATGAAAAAGTGTGAATGTAAAAATATAGTGTGAGATATATAGAATGAGAATGTGTGTGTGTATGAGAAGTGGGTGAGTGAATGGCTACAGTAGGATGACCCAACTTATCACATTCTGGAGAGTGCTGGTAGTAGGAAAGAAGCTGTTCTTGTGTCAGTTTGTTTTGCTGCACAGTCACTGCATTGCTTTTCAGTCATCAGCTTTTATGCATTGCATTTTACTGTAAAGGAGGGCAGGGCTTTACTTATGCCCCCCATCCAACCACCTCACTGAACGCTCACTGAAAGTGGAGAGTGAGGGAATGAATGAATGGACCACAGGGGGATGATTAAGAGGTCAGTCTGGGAATTTAGGCGTGACACTGAGGTGAACACCCCACGCTTTGTGCAAACATGCCACCAGACCTTTAATAACCATAGTAAGTTGGGCCTTCTGTTTAATGTCTCATCCAAAGGACATCACAATGTTCCCATCGCTGCACTGGGGGCATCAGGCTTGATTTTCAGCCAGAGGGAAGAGTGCCACCAATCAAGTACCAACCAAGCGCACAGCTGCTTAGCTTCACTAATTAGGAAGAGTCAGGCCATCATCTGTCGGTCTGGCTGCTTAGCTGCCGCTCATCATGAAGCCTTTCTTTTAATCTCAGTTCATTTCATTGGAGGGGAATATGTAATCCCACGCATAAGTTTGTTTCATTTAGAAAGCCATATCAAGCTAATTTAGACACAAGACTGAATGACAAAAGCTAGTGTGGGATTGAGAATGTCTAACTAGAAGTGATTAATTAAACACTTAGCAAATAATTTTGAAAGTACAGAGGCACAAATCTAACACCTCATCACAGCCAAGGTTCAATAGCACTCCTTACTAGACTCCTGAACTGCCATTATAAAAAGCTTGCTTCTTGAGCAGCAGTACGTGACTGATTGCTTCAGGTTTTGGCTGATTTCAAAAACCATTGTCAACTGAGGAACAGTCTGATCTGTCAATGGATTGGCGGGGAAATGGAAATGCAATTCTTGATTGCGTCAGAAATCCTAACATAATTCTTGATTAGAGTATAGGTTTGCCCAGACATAGCAGTTTCACAGTTGCAGAGTGAAAACTGATTAAATCATTTTAAGTGTGCAAGTATGCTAGTAGTTCTATGAAATATCACCAGTTGTTGAGTAATGAACCCTTTATGCTGGAACAAAGAAAAAACATACCCAATCTCCCATTCATCTATCTTTCGTTTCCTTGGTTTGAATACATTTATGTGTAGGTTATGATGAGAATGAATGGACTGGAAAGAAAGTCGTGTTTAAAGGTACCTGACTTAGCCTGTCATATTTTAGAATGAAAAAAAGAGGCTCAGGCGAGGCTCAGACGTTACATTATGGGGTGGAGTACAGCAGTATAATGTGTCACTGAAATATAGGATTAGCCACGCTATTTCAGCTGGGGTGACATTCAGGGGGAAATGTTGTGCATTCCCCTCTCATCCCAATTTTTCCATATAGCACATCGAATTGATTTCTGTCGAGACATGTGTAGTGGTGGTCCGAGAGCTATATGCTTTGTTGGCGCAAATAGGATTTCATGGTTTAATTCAGATTTTCTGTTGTTGGCGACATCACAGCTTGGCATAAACACTAGTGTCTCGAAGAACTCAAAGCTCCCATCGGACTTGCAAAGGGAAAATAGAAGTGATGTATTTACAAGAGAGCAAATGACACATAAACCCGAGATTAAATGCGCATTGTTGACACAAGAGAGACGTGCATGATTGGCGCGACAAGAAACCGCATTCCCAATCCATGATCTCAGACAGTGACAAGCAGAAAGGCTGAGCACACCAACAGAGTCTTAAGCACACATGAGTGACAAACAAATCCTTCCAACAAACATGAACTTTGCAGGAAAGAAAGCATAATTCCCTCTGCCTATTGTCTGCACAAACAGGAATGAATACAAAATAAAAAGCATGCTGTGCGAGACAGTGTGACTGTGGTGGGACAAACAGGGCTTGACTCGGGCCTGCTTGACTGCATCTCCCAGTGGACATCTGAGGAAACGTCACGGAGTGACCGGAGCAGAATGGCATTCCGGCCTCAGCTGCAGTGCCAGCGCTGGAATTCACCTTACAACAATAACAGGCAGATTCCAGTAACACCCCTCCTGAGTGGACGTAGCACCCACTCACAGGCATAGGTCTCCTACACACACACACACACACACACACACATACACAGATACACACACACACACACACACACACACACACACACACACACACAAATGTGGTTCAGCTTGTACTTTCCAAAGTAAGGTCTTTTTTATTTTACACATCCAGACAGAAAAAGTATTTTTTACACACAGGTAATGTATGGAGAATGTTATTGATAAATCCACAAAAATTATATTTTTTCTACAAGCTCTTTCTGAAAATCACATTTTAATAGTCACTACTCTAGGGCTGGGCTCTTTGGGAAGCTCCTATGACACCCACAGATCCATCCAAGGTTCTATTTTGATGCCACTTTATCATCAGTCATTCAGGGCATGAAAATGTCTGACCAATTAAAGCATTTCCTGTGCAGGGTGCATGAGAAGATTGGGAAAATGCAGCTAGGGGAAGTTTGGGGTTTGGTGGGCATTTTTGGGGGGACTGTTATGTGAAACAGGATTCCCCCTAATGCACTCATACCCACAGTGATTGATTGGAGCTTCATATAAAAATGTAACGATAAGGAAATGAAATGGCTTTGCTGGAGGGAAGGGGGGTGACTTGCTTGATGCAATTAAGAGATTTAAGCCAAGTGACTCGAGAGCTTTTTAAGGGTGAGAGAAGGAGAGAGAGAGAGAGAGAGAGAGAGAGAGAGAGAGAGAGAGAGAGAGAGTGTGTGTGTGTGTATGTGTGTGTGTGAGAGAGAGACTATTATTGTCTTTTTCGGAAATGCACTTAAGCACTCCACTTAATGGTTGACATTATTCCTGTTTGGAAAATCAAATCAAAAGCTATTTTGGCATATTTCTCTTAGGGAAATTGTGAAGGAAAGACAACCATTTGAACTTTGAGCCTTATTTGGCATTGATGAAAATAAAATACCCTTGACTCAAAGTCAGGCTTTTCATTGCTGGTGTTTGTTTTATGTCCTATTTGGTTTACAGCTTTGGCAACTCAAAACACCTGGGGTATGAAATTATGGTCATATTTGGAAGTGGACACAGGCCACTAGTAAGTCACCAGTGTGCCAAAGATGGCTCTGATTGACTCCCTGTACAAGGACACTGAACAGTTACATTAGTCATCGATCATGTCATCCAAAGCAAGCGTCATGGTCTTCCAGGGAATGCTGTACAAAACTGTCCACTTAACCTTTCCTACGCACACACACCCACTGATTTCAGGACGAAGAATTCTTAGGATATGAGTGTCTGTGAATGAGCGCTGGACAAAATTGAAAACACTTGTGTGGAGCACACTGCACTGGGAATCTGCATTTGACATTTGCATCGAAGGGAACATATGCCATTAGCCGCAGGGCTGCAACTGGAAGCCAGATTTTGTCACATCCCAGGTGAGCAGTGCAAATGTCCATGTGCTCTGATGGCATGCCCCTGCTCCTTGGGCTTTCTCTGCCTCTCTTGTCCATTCACATTTGACTCCAAGACATTTCCCAGTCTGAGCTAAACTAATAGAGAGGCTCAGGCAGCTTTTAACAGACCCTTTCAACTGGCTCATTCATAAACATGAGAGGTGAATTTAGAGTTGTAATAAAGGCTAGGAGCTCTCTGTGTTTTATGAATGGGCAGCAGGATAAGTTTCTTCAACACCTTGTCCAAACTGTAACACCTTATTTGTGACGTCCATCAATGGATCCATTGAGACCTGTCTTATTTTTGTCTCCATCATAATAATAGGGTCTAAGTGTCCGTCCCCCCACACACACACTGTCAATAAATCCTAATAAATCTGCAAGCCACAGAATAGAAAGAAATAAAAGAATAAGGTGTTGGAGAATGAAGTTAGTTGAGCAGCTGAGATCATGAGCAATGAGATCTGTCTACTTCTGTATGTTTCAATATACTCATCAATTCATCACACTGAATATAATGGTGCTGTATGCTTGCAGCTTACAGGGGAATGTTTCTTCTGCATTTGTTTGTAAATGGAATTGCAAAAGTGATTTGACTCCAAAATAAAGCTAGAGACGAAGGGGACTGCTCAAATACGGCTTCATTATTAGCTGATGGCTTCTGTATTTTAACTGCAGACAGACACCATGGTCAAATCTTAAATCACCAGTGGTTAGTGTGTATTAACGACCTCTCAGGTTCTCCCAGCAACATCAGAAGCAACATAACAAACAACAAGAAACAGAACTTACTGACTGATTGATCCAAACAGAAAAGTGAGTCTATGTGGAGCCATAATGCACTGCAGAAGACAAATACACTTTGCACAGATTTCTCCCTTATCTCTTTGGAAAACACTCTTGAAAACAAGTATAAACTGGCAGTCAACACCAAACCCTGATATTTTACAAACCACCATCACACTCACACACACAAACACACACACACACACACTCACTCACACACACACACACACACACACACACGCACACACACACACGCACACACATACACACACTGTGATGGAACGTGATTGGTGACCCACTGCCCACATTCAACACCATTTAAAATCATTACCAGGCTTTGAACAGCTTCTGCACTGCCTCAGCCTTCCACTGATGTTTCCCTGCAGTTCTTGGAGGGGAGGGAGCCAGAGAGATGTGTGTTTGTGTGTGTGTGCGTGTCTGTGTATGTGTGTGTGTGTGTATGAGTGTGTGTGTGGGTTTGGGGG
>JAGFZM010000061.1:354453-384267 GCA_017657215.1 Limnothrissa miodon
CTCTCTCTCTCTCTCTCTCTCTCTCTCTCTCTCTCTCTCTCTCTCTCACACACACACACACACACACACACACACACACAAAAGAAGACAATGGATGTAATTTTAAACCCAAATTCCAAAGATTTTGTACTATACAGAAAAATATCTTTATTGTAATTAATAATACTTAAATTATGTAATTTTTAATTTTATTATATTTTATAGTTTGACATATCTTATCATTAAAAATGAATGTTGTCCAAAATAATGTCACAACAGTTTGGTTCAATAAGTGCTCTAACCAAAGTAAAGCAATTAAATTGAAAAGCAATCAGGAAATTTCTGTGAAAATGGATGAAATGAAAGTTTGTGGATGTCTTGCATACCATCCTGTGATTTCTTTGTCAGACATCTTCCCGCATGTACGACCTTTATTTATACTAGAGTCAGCCTGAGCATACATCAGCCAGAGTCAAGCACGAGTCTACACACTCCTCTGGGCTGACCTTGTCATGATCGGGAGCACGCTCTGTAAACAGCAGTGTGAAAAATCTCCTCTTAACATCCACTCTCTAATGGCCTTGTTAGGGCTTATAATTGTCAGTAGCCTCAGGGCTTTGAGGTGGGATGTTTGATGAGTATTTTAGCCTCCTCATTTCTAGACCACCTTTACACACGTCTGAACTAACATCCTTTAGGGCTATTTAGAAAAAATGCAGTCTTAGGTTAAAAACTATTTAGATCCCAAATCTGATAAAACAACAACAGTGTTAAACAAAAGTGTTATCAACTCAATGACTTCAATGGTATTACAATAAGTACATTGGAAAAACAAGTTTATAATCCAGTAATTCTACTCATACGTGTGTAAAGCATGTGATGGCTATCACAGAAGCTGCACGTATTTAGCTCAGCTGTCAAAGCAAGGCAGATGTATGTGCAGTAATTGCAGTGTTTAGTGAACTAGAAGCCACACTAATCCTTATGCAGCAGCTCAAACATAAACTTCCCAAGAACACTTATTTCCATATGAATGTGAGAGGACCAGGGGCATAAGTATGTTTCTGAGTGGAAGAGAGAGAGAGAGAGAGGAGGAAAGACAAACAAGTAAAAATATGTTTGCGCATGTTTTTATCTGTATGTGTGTGTGTGTGTGTGTGCACACACGTGTGAGACAGAGAGACTGAAAGACAGAGATAGACACATGCAGAGAGATAGAGAGAGAGGGTATGTGTCCAGGTCCAGGTTTGCGGGTCACATCAGCTGTGGCAGGCATTTTAAAAGCCCCCTCCCTGGGAGCAATTTGCTTGGCAAATACGTCAAAGCAGCTCGGGTCAAACACCCCTAAAGGCTGTGACCCACTAACTGACTGTTTTGACGCCTTTGATGAAGTGGCATAGTGCACACCAAACACTGCCTTCGCCCCCGACCCCCAACTCCATCCATTCAGGCAGGCTCTCAGGCCCCTGAATGGAGGGAAGCGGGAGGGGTGGGCATAGCGCTAACAAGCTGTTTGTCTACCTTGTTCATAGCCTTTCTCAAGAGAACTCAATAGCAGACACCAAATTTCAATGTTTGCTGTAAGTTCTTGACTGAGTTTATGTAAGAACTTAAAAGTATTCTCTTTGGAGTCACAACCACATTTTGGAATTATTCATAATCTGGATAGGTTGGAATGGATCAACAGGTGTTTTGACAATGTCTTTCTGATAACATGACATAAAATCCTCTCTTCCCCACGTGTGCTCTCTCCTACTCACTCTCTCACAGACACAAACACACACACACAAACAGAAAAAGAGTATTATTTCTTCTTTCACTGTCCATTATAAATACTAGCATTTAATTTAGTTGTTCAAGTAAATGCTCTTCCTCATAAAATACATTAGATGTAACTGTAGATTGGCAATTAACTGATTACAATTACATAAAGAGTGACACCAACCCACATACACATACATTCAAAATAAAATGAGAGAGCAAGGGTGGGAGAGAGAAGTAGAGAGCAATGCTTTCAAACAATTAATTCCGGAAGTTGTCAACATTGTGCAAAATTAGGTTCTTTGACAATCTTATCTTTTACTGCGTGCATTTTCTCTTGACAGACTACCCGTCTACATATCCACTCTAATTGCTACAGTCAGATAAGGCTACACTTTGTCTGAGCACAGCCATTTGCTAATTAAGTCCGCTCAGGCAAACATGATGGAATTTCTCTACAGTGACCATGAGACACACTTCACACAAGTGTTTTTTTACAGAAAATATCCAAAATAAAGCTACCATTAGCCCGTCTTTACAGAATTCTGTAGTAAATTGGAGTTTTCTTCTGCCAGATTTCTGAGACACTTGAAGAGAAGACGTAGCAAGGAATGCTGGGACTGAGCAGGATTAGGCTGACCCCCAACTTAATTCCCTCAACAAACCCCCCTCCCACCACAAACCAACCCACCTACCCATCCCTAATCAATCTCCATACCCTGAACATGGACCCTTTCTGAACCTTGCAGGAGAGACACCAATCACAAATTCCGGCTTTAACAGGGGCCAGTGCTTTCCAAAGCTCATGGAGCAGTCACCGGGGCCCCCCTTGGGCATTGTTCATGGCAGCTTCACCAGGAGACACTGCTTGTGTGGGAACCAGGCTGAGAACACATGGGCAGACAAGCAAGCCTTGACCTGGGCTCATGGAAGTCGGGAGAATCGCCCTCATATAAATTCCTCAAAGGCCTCATCCACTTCCAGCAATTGAATGGGTGCTTCGAGTTAAACAGCATGTGAAAAAAGGTCCACAAAGCTGTGAGCTGATGCTTCAGAAAATAGCAAGTGGGCTGATGACTAGAAAGGTATTTCTTCTTTATGGGTGGCTTGCTGTCTGAGTGAGTTGGCCACTGTATGACTAAGGCTGTCGATTTTTTTAAATTATTATTACACTAAGGCCAGAACTCAATGGAGTTACAGCTAATGGTTAAAAACAGTGAGATTGGCAGGACTTAGGGTGCCTTATGATGCCTATTTGGTGGCTATCCTAAAGTCACTGTGATCTCACAACTTAACGAAGGATGAGGGCTTTCACACACACTTCACACACAGTTTGAAGCTCTGAGTGTCCTTGACACAGTTCACCTCCAGAAAATGGGGACTGTCTGAAGGCTGCCAGTAGATCAACAAGCAATTTGAGATCAAAGTCAACATGGCATCCCTCACGATAAAACAAACATTCTCTGACAAGCCTGGCCTATCTGGAGGAAATGCAAAGGGCACTGCTCATCAAAGTGACAAATGTTATCGAACTGCCGCAATCTAAAAGGGCTTGTCAAAGAATAAAAAAGTCAGAGAAAATATGAGGGAATGATTGCTATAAACAGCAACACCAAAACAAATGTGTAGTATCAACAGGGAGTGACAGAGGTCACTGAAGGACATTCAGTGCATGACCTGCTGCAACCTGCAAATGAGAGAGCTTGAAGATGAGGTCAGTAAAATGGGATGTAGTGAATAATACAAGTTTGTAACAGTCTAGCCTACATATTCCAAAAAATGAAGGAGAAATTAATTACTTTAATCAACCAGACACGGTCTGACATCCAAACTCAATGAGTGATTCACTCTATATACCCCCTGTCTAAAGGCATGTTGAGAAATACATTGCTCCCCAAAGGGAAAATCAAAATACAAAGCAGAACACCAAATGGTTGGCTTGTGGTTTATGTTTCCAATTTCATGACAAAGATTAAAAGTAAATAGAGTATTAAGTTTGATCAGTAAATGGGTCAAAAGTTTTGCTACAATACTACACGGAGTAGAGCTATGTTATGATCTTTTTCCTGTGTTGGTAATACGATTGAAAATGTCAAAACAAAGACGACCCCTATTGAAGCCAGAATCACCATTCTGAACTTTGACCCATCTGTCAAAGAAGCTGAAGAGTATTCATGTGCAAAACACTTGTGTTAAAATAGCATGGCTCCAAAAGTCAACCCTTGTCATTGTACATCAGTCTGCCTTACATGTATTTTATCTGACTAAAGACAATAAAAAGATCTTCATTTTAATTTTACATTTTTTATTTTCTCTCACTCTGTCACATCTATACTATTGTGCCAAACTTTATTTGCAATTATTGCTGTATTCGAAAGCAGTACTGTTGGAGTACTTGCCAGAACTTGGTTAAAACAACTCCAAGTTCAGGAAGCCGACTGGGACAGACTGAGAATTATTTTTAAGGGTTCAGAAAATAAGGCTCCCATCCAGTATTATTTTTTTTCTGCATGCATGATATCTGAATAGACAGCAACAGTTCCTAGAATATGCAGTCAGGAATTTTAGCAGTTTACTTCACACTAATAAGCTCTTTGCATCTTAAAAAAGCGATTGAGTGACAGCAGCACAGAACAAGTTCCTATGGCTATTATACCTTCTTCTTCACACAAATTAAGTCCCGTCTCAGCAGAAAAGGCCTCTTAATGTGACTTGCATCCCTAAGCATCTTGATGAACTTGAGGCTTGAGGTTTCAGAAAGAGCCCTTGTTGACAGATCCCTGAATGACTTATTTACCCAGTAAACTGTCTGAGTAAAAACCTATTGACCTTTCAATAAAATAAACTATTGCAATAACAGTGTCAATTGAACTACAGATCAAATGTAGCATGGAAGTTACATAAATTGTATGTTTCATTTAACATTTCATTTCTTTCATTATCTCGATGTTGCATGTTGATATGAGATACAAAAAGATAAATAAATAGACAGATAGACAGAGATAGATACACTGTTCATGCTCTTAGTGTTTCTGGCGCCACAGTGCATCCTACATCTTCAGTAAAAAAGCGCGCGCCCAATCCCTAGCCTACTTGTCATCTCAGGCGTACCGCATTGTATAAATAGTAAGAAGCGGCAACTGTTTCCGAACAGACCGTGTTGGTGAAAAAAACGAAGTGGAGGGGGAGGAGAACAAGTCCAGTGACACCGTGAAATTGTATTAAACATGCCATTCCTCTCTCAGAGCAGTTTCACGCTGTCTAAACTTCGTGCTCACTGGATGCCTGGCGTTTTGGAAGTCTGAAGCAGGTACCTGAAAGTGAAACGTTCTTACTTATCATTAAGGAAGAAGCTTTTGCCATCCACCATCACTTTCCCGAATGCTTTTTTCTGCCCACGTCTCGGATAAAGTGATGCTTGTTTCTATCTTTGGAAGAAAGAGCATTTAGGAAAGTGCGCCAGAACAACAGAGCTTGACGTGGAAAAAGGAGAATAAACAAGCCGGTACAGATCCGGATTCTTAAATTTTTCTAAAATGCACTTGTTTGGATTATCTGTCTTGTTCGCGTATTCAGCATTCCTTTACACAAACCTTGCTATTGAAACAAGTCAAGACTACTATGATTATGACCAGGATCAAGGAGATGCTACGGTATGTTTCTTGTATTCTCATCCTATCATATTTTTTTAGTAGATTAGCCTATAGAAACTTAGTAGAGTAGAAAGACCGTTATCAGATATGCAAAAAATTACTGTAAATCAGATGTGAAATACAGGGCACTGTTCATCACGATTCCAGAAATAAGTTCAAGACAGCGAATTATAATTATTGAATTAAACGGAATTTTAGCACTCTGGGTCATGGTCTGACTAGAGCCAGATCATATTTAAAACATAAATTTCAGAAACGGGTGGACACAGGTGTCACTGGGTCAACAGCGTGTGTTCGTGCGTGTGTGTGAATGCGTGTGTGTGTGTGTGTGTGTGAGAGAGAGGGGGGGGGGGGGGAATGAGAGTTTGTGTGTGTTCGTTGGTGGGGGCCATGGAGGAGGGAGGGAGATAGAGAGTAATCTGAAACACGTGGCTATTTGATCATGCAATACACTTAATTGGTGGGATTAACACTGCTACCAGGTCTTTTCAGAAGGCTATTGGTAACCTTTTGAAGGACAGAAGAGGTACAAATCTTTTACAATCTTGCACACACACACACACACACACACACACACACACACACATATACAAACAAATCTTGAACACTAGTTAACTTTCAGGTCCAGACAATAATGCCTAGGTATGCAATGAAACCATCATGAAATTAGGTCTTTTAAAAATGATCCCACATGCTATTAACTTAAAAACAATTTTTCCCAACTGTATACTTTGTCTCCATTACACTCTTTTACGCTAGTGGTTTAATCATGGACCTGAGCTAAAATTAGGCCTACACTCACTTTTCATGTTTTTCTAGCTTTTCTAACCCCCCCTGGAGTCTGTGTAAAAAAATTGATATAATTAAGATTAATTTTGTCGGAATTCAAGGAGTCAGGGCTCAAAAATGTCAAACAATAATACAGTAAAAAATCTCATAAATTCATAATTGTTTCTTTTCAACCCCTTTGAGACACATTTATCTTACGATCACGATAGCCTTGTGAAGATTTGTGCAGTAATTGTGCAGGGGCCCAAAGCACATGGTTGTTAAGGGCTTTCCAGTGCAGGACCATTTACTCCCATTTACTCTCTTCTGGAGGCACAAGACCAGCACCCATAACTCATCTCATGTCACTCAGCGTCTGCCTCTGGCGTGCAATTCACTTGTCTCGCCTTTAGCGCCACGCTAACCTTTGTCCCTCCTCACTTCCATGAAATCAAGTCCTCTCGTAAATGATGTGGCGAAACGAAGCATCCTCTTTGAAAAGACGAGTGGGTAGTAAGCCCTTTCAGGAGCGTAAAAGAATACCGCTATATTATCATATTAGAGAGACAGACAGAGAGAGAGAGGGAGAGAGAGAGAGAGTCCCCATGGAGTGATCTGTGTGATCAACAAGGTAGTAAATTGCAGTTAGCTCTCTGAGGTAGGGACTGGCCTCAGCCCTGACATGGCAGTCGCAGAGAGACTCTGTGTGGGTGCGTGCCTGTCACAGCCATCTGGCCTGGACATGAGACTTGTATATTACACCAAAGTGTTGAGTGCTTTGTGGCCGGTTAACTTCAAAAAGCCATGAAGGGAGACTCCTGTGGTTGAGGTCTGTTAGCTCCCCTCTGTTTGCATTATGGTTGCCGCAGACATGGCCTAGGCGTCGTAGTGACGGAGCATGTTGCTGCGGGATGCACCTAATTCCTACCATTCCTGCAAAATTAGAGTTGTGTCCTCTTCTGGAGCTAAGGCCATGAAGTCCCTATATCTCCTGACTCAATTTGACCCTGTTTAAGCCTAATGAAGCCCCTAATAATAGGAATGAAGCTGGGAGGGATGTTGCCTCTTGGTCAGCTGTTTGTGGAAAGCAGGCCAGGTTTTGCATAACTGGGTTGCATGTGTAAAGGGGCTTTTCATCTGGTCCATCTCTCTCGTGCTCTCTCAACACCACCCAGGTGGAGCTCAAGGAGAAATGTCGCAGGTGGAATGGATTACCTAACATCTGCGTGCCTTATCTCTGTCCATTGGCCCATCCACCTGCAAAAGCCTTTCATCTGTCTAAGTGTGCGGACTTATCAGACAAGGTCCTATTTCATCTCCACGGCAACTTAAAACAGCTTGCCTCCCAGACAGTTCCGCCAAGAGGAATAAGGAGAGGCGTGGGGTGAAGGGTGGCTGAGGGCTGTGGGATCGAATGAGCTGATGACATAAGCCAGGGGGTGTGTGCCGTGTCTGAGCCAGTGAGAGGTCGACAGTTCAGGCGTCCGCAGAGGAAAGCAACTGTTGCAACTGTGGTATTTCAAGACCTATTACGTCTGTGAACAAACTAATATGGTGCTTGCATTAGGAAACTACTACAATTGCAAGTATGTGAGTAGAGTGCAACAGAAGATGTCCTTTTCTTGCTTGTTCTGTAGGGGCCTTCAGTTTATATAAAGAAAAAAATGGGTGGTCTTCATTATGTGCTACCCATTTATTGCTGCCCATTATTTCAGAAACACTGGTGATTAGAACATGGCAAATGTTTAATATATGCAGTACATTTAGAGGAAACAACTTACAAAAGCATATTGTTCTCAGCTCCAGTCTCCGGGATTACACTTTAGTTCTGTCTACAATCCTTTGTCTTCCCACATGGCTTTAGGTTTTCCTGTATACCTCAATGAGTTACGAGTGTCCCTTGTCCCTGTGTGTGGTCATGTTCATGTGCAAGTGAATGATATCTTCTCCTTATCCATTGAGTGTTCTATGCGATGTGTGTAAACAAGCAGATGAGAAGCTAAGGAATGTGCATCTGACAGTGTCCCAGCAGTGGGGCCGGGACAGCTGCAGAATCTGACTTCAGCACCAGGTCTCTCTCTGGCCAGCTCACTGCTCCAACTACCACCAGCAGGTGGGAGATCATAGCAAAATACAACCTCTCTCTATCACACTCTGCTCTAACTGACTCTCTTTTTATCTGCCCCTCTTTATATGCCTTTGTCTGTTGGTCTCTCTCTCTCTCTCTCTCTCTCTCTCTCTCTCTCTCTCTCTCACTCTCAGTTTCTCTGTTAATAATGGGTTAATAAGACCCATTAAGTCCATCTGTGTATACTGCAGGGCCCATACTTTTTCTCTCAAAAAACATTTCTAAGAGTGTCCCTGCATTTTTCTGTAAGTGTCCTTATGCTTCCTGGAACTTGCTAGTGAGGACACTGAACTCTCGTGGCCTATCAGTGGGACTAATGACTCTTGCTGGGCACCTCATCTCTGCTGGTTCTGGGAAATGCCGTTCATTCTTTGGAGCCACAGAGTTTCAGAGCTGATAGATGTAGCTTAGCTATGTTGCACCATATTCTAAAAGTTGGCTGTGTAGAAGTTGGGGTGTATGTCTGCAAATGAAATAGTCCAGGGTAACAAAGCAGGCAACAGATTTTAAGCTATTTAATGAGTTTGTGTTTACTGTTGTAATTGCAAAACGCATGACATGATGTATTCATCCATTGTGGGCTTTTGAGACTTTGAGACTTTGAGGCGTCTAAAGGCGTCAAAGCGGGTACAATCCTATCAGCATAATTTGGCAGAATTCTGTAATCTGCTTCTTTCACCACATTATCTTCATTGTCTTCTTGCAAGAAGCCACATCACATGGTACAGGTTATCTGCCAAGAAATATTTCCAGTTTGTATGAAAAAAAAACACAAAGCGATGCACAAAAGACCTGCTGCAAAGATGATCTGTGCTCGCAGGGAGCTTAGTAAGCAATGCAATGTGTAGAGCGAGTTTGTTGCATAGTCCAGGGTTCCCACTGGTCAAGGAATTCCAGCATAGACTGTTGCAGACCTGGAAAGTCAGAGACTTTTATACTACAGTTAACAAAGTAATTTTATTTACAGAATGTAATACAATAATTCCCAAACTGTGAAATATATTTTAGTGTCTCCTTCTAGGTCTTTATTAACTTCTTCCGTGCCTTGTTAAAGAAGTTGTGGTTAACAGGGGTCACACTGAAAATCGTGTGAGAGAGAGAGAGAGAGAGAGAGAGAGAGAGAGATCCTCTGTGTTGCACTTAGTGCCCTTAGTATCTGGTTAAATAATTCATCTCCCAAATATACATCTGGTTAAATACGGATAAGGCCGTATGATTCATCTCCCACATATGCAGATGATTCCATTTGTGTCATCAGCGTATTTACTGGAGTCTGTCATTAGCAGGAAAGAGTGCAGAGGAGAGCATCTCTACGAGCTTCCAGGTCTGGTTTTGATTAATCACATATCTCAGAAAACTCTTCTAAAATTTCCTTGGTCACCAAATTAGAATTAGTATAGACAGGAGTGAACAATAGACTGGAAACCTGCTTCCTTCATTTACAAACACAAGCTACAACAGAGTTTGTAAAAGCCCTAGGGGGTATTCTAAAGTAGGTCTAAAGAAAAACTAACCAATAAATCTGCTATTGGTTAAGCTGATAATAGAAGAACCTGGAGTTGTCATTCTCATTAAACAAAGCCAACAGGCTAGTCTTGTAGCAGGGTTACCACTTTATTAAGGTGAAGTAAGTCAGGTTTACCATTTAATCATCCCCCCTCAAGAACTTCTTCCCATAGAGGCTGCGGAATAGCTGATTGATTTGATTTAGCAGCCTTGCATGTTGTATTGGTCATTCTAAGTCAGCATATTTGGATCTGACTTGAGCTATTAAAATAATGTTTTATAATGTTTTATAGTCTACATCTTGCATTAAGCTTGTGGAAATGTGTTTTCTTGTGGCTGTGGTCTTCGATTCTTATGGTTGTGGTTTCTGGTATTTGTACAGTTTATGATCCACTGTCTGCTGCTAGACTTATTAGACTACTTTTATCATTGTAGATAGTGTGCATGACCGTACGTGTGAGTCCAAAAAATACCCAGCCTCAATGCAGTATGCATTTCAAGACGAATCGACAGCAGCGACTGTGGCAGGATTTTGTGTCATGCTACCGTGCTTCCTTTCTCAGTGTACCTTCAGCCAGTGCAGCAGCACGCGTGTCCAAACACAGAGTGGAGGCCATGGTACATTAGGATCAGTAGATCCCTGTAGCCTTGTGGAAGTGCACCACCCGCCTGCTTTACAGCTCCACAGCAGCCCTACACAGAGCCGGGGGCTACAGCAGGCCTAGTTAATCACGCCAAAAACATGTCCTCTGTGCCTTAGAAAGTCCCTGGTACCAGACAAGCAGAAGTCTCCAGTGAAGTGGTTTGGAACAGTGAGATATTAAAAATGAAATTGGATTTGCTGTCTTTGAGAAATAGAAAAAAAAGCTTTAATGAAGTCATGATATCAGTCATGAACTCTATAGATTTTTTTTCCATTTCATGCTTGTGGAAAGGCACAGAATGAATCATGAAAGGCTGATTCAGTTTTTTTTTTTTTGTAAAAACATTGGCAACGACATCCACAGTCACAATTGTGGATTTGTTTTTATTTTTTATAATACTCGTGTTTACTGGGTAATGGATATAGCAGCCATAACAATGAATGGAAAAGCTATTTTCCAGGAGCTGAGCTGAGGCAGCAAATGAAGAGGACAGGAGAGGAGTGGAGAGGAGCAAGGAGGCAAGATAAGTGGCCTTGGAGGTCCGTGACAGGATGAGCTGTAGTGTAGCATCCGCTGGGAGGGCGCCTGAGTCTGCCGCCGTGCGAGACATCTCAATCGTCACTAGAAGGGGTGGACAGTTGCTGTCGCAGAGTGATGGATGATAGTGACTCATCTGATACCACTGCAGAGGGAGAGAGAGTGAAAAAATGAACTGACCCAGGAGACTCAATGTGCTCGCTG
This sequence comes from Limnothrissa miodon, assembly GCA_017657215.1. Lineage (NCBI taxonomy): Eukaryota > Metazoa > Chordata > Actinopteri > Clupeiformes > Clupeidae > Limnothrissa > Limnothrissa miodon. Next base: position 365,634 of record JAGFZM010000061.1, read on the forward strand.
TGACCACTCTCTCTAGTCAACGGGCCTGAGTGTACACCACTTCTCCCCCTCACCTCTCTCTCTCTCTCTCTCTCTCTCTCTTTCTCTCTCACGCACGTGCGGTGGAGGGCATCTCTTTTAAGCTTAGGGTCTTGGGGTCAGCCTGCAAGCTCTCACATTTCAGATCGATGGGAGCACTGATGGCACCTTGCCTCCTCTGTCTTCCATGCCTGAGATCTCCACAAACCCATCCACCCCAAATCTCAGACAGACCCCAATCGAGCACCAATGTGCCTCCCTGTCTCCCCTCATGTCTCAGCCATCATACTGTAAGATGGGCAATGCTGCAAGCTAGTCTGTTGGGACACACACACACACACACACACACACACAACACACAAACATATACATCTGGCCCTATAAATATACAGTATAAGGATGAAAGGAACGTCTGGAGCATATACTGGATAGGTTCCTGTGTTTATGCTCGACCCGAGGCTCCCTGTCCTTGTCACAGCAAGATATTTTCCATCTTGTTCTGCCGACTTGCCTGTTGTCTTTAGAACTCAGATCTGACTGCTAAGCGACTATGGTTCTCTCCTGACAGGCGTCTACAGGCCTCCAGCAGGAAGGTTTTCTTCTGTGAAAAACCACAGCAACCCCTCAAACTCCGCTTCTTGGTGCTTTGAACTAAGGAGGGTATTTCCTACAATGTTCTGACCAAAAAAAATCCCCCTTTTATTCAATGTATCTGCAAAAGCGATTGTGAGTTGAAGCGGAAAGAATGGATGAAGTACACTGAGAGATACGTCTGGATGTGGAAGGGAGGGCTGGAGAGGGATTAAGGCTGAGAGCTTTCCAATATGGCACGGCTCGCCGTGTCGGGCACAGAGTGATTTCCAGTGTGTGCCGTGGTTTTGACTTCTGTTTCCTCTTGTCTCCCTCTGGTCAGCTGGTCCTCATTCAGTCTCGTCGGCTTTAGAAAACAAACCTGATTGGTCTTGACTAAATTCTTAGCCCAAGACTCTGGGTCTCCAGGTTGCAGCATGTGATGACATCACCCGCACGCTAAAGGTTTGCAATTGTTGCATGACTCATAGGGTGATGGCAGTGGTGCTTGGCCTGTTTTTATTTGGTGTTGCCTTGTTAGAGTAATCTACTTGCCTGGATGAGAAAAAGTCATAGTTCCGTAGAAACTGCAATCTATTTATATTGCCATAAAGAGTTGAATGCATGAGTCAGTGTGCTTTCTCAAATGCAGTGTGCTTTCTCAAATGCAGTGGGGGCAGTGATGCGGATGATGCATGCCATGCGTGTCCCTAATATGACATGCATCCTTCCTGTGTGTCAGAGGGAACAGGAACAACCATGTCAGTCTGTGGTCTACCAGCCCCTGTTGGCACTGATGAATTCATAGTGAATACTGATGAATACCTTTGCACATGAAAGCCTACTGCTTTTTCCAAGGTGCTCAGACATTCTGACAAAGATAAGTTGTCTGTTAGTCCAAAACAGATCACATGCCCTGTATTGGAAACAAGACGTAAGTCCTAGTGGATCTTCATCGAAGTGAGATGCTGGCTTGTTCACGCTGTGCATCTAACTAGTGTTAGACAGTCATTGTTGTTTGGTACGCTTGCTGTTATACCCAGGGATGCAGTCAGGACAGGCTGATTAATTCCCCCTGAGTGACAGGGTGATAAGAGGACCAGGCATTTCCTGTGTTACACAGCTGGTGTCACTTCTTTCCGTTCTGAATCATTGTCTTGACATGATAAGTATTCATCAGAGCAGAATTATGGACAGATAGGGCATTTATGATGATTATTGTTTTTTTTCCGACAATGGTTATGTCTGTATGTGACCACTAATACATCCTGTTTGCCTAATGGTCCTGACCCAAGTTTAATCATATCTTAGGCAGCTAACATTTCATCAGAAAGCCAGCTATGACACACTCACACCGTGAGGCCAATCCTCAGTTGTATATGTTGGAGGAAAAGCTGTTTTATTGCTACTTGTTTGCATTTTGTATGTTTTGTCTGTCTCAGAGAATCCCTGAAGTTCATTCTTTTGGCAGTGGCTTAGCACTCAGACACAGGCCATTTAGTAGGTTTAGTCCATAGTTGATTGTAAAAATAAAACAATGACAGCTATTTTCAGGGATTTCCTACTATTTGTGGCAACATTATTGGTTGATTTTAGTGTCCTAGTCTATCAGTAAAAATAACACATTGTGTTGAGAATACCGTGAGACCTGGGACTGTGCAATGTCTGAATGCACACTCAGATGTACAAACGGAGTTGCACACATAAGAAACAACCACACACACACACACACACACACACACACACACACACTATCCCACCCCAGACACCCCCATTGTTTCTGGAAGGAAACCGAGCGGTTATCTCAGGAACCACTGTATACAAAGTTATGGAAGAAGCCAAACACAATAGACTCTACAGTCTCTCTGCCTCTCCGTATAGGCCTAGTTTGAGTTTCCTGCACAAAATAGAAGGGAGTGCATATGGGAAGAAATACCCATTTCCTACAAGGAGTGGATTCCTCCCCTTTAATGTGAGAAGAGTTTATATGGAAGTCAAAGATTTCCATATCAATCACAAACAACACTACACAGCGCCAAGCCTGGGAACTTATGATTTTTATTTTTTTCTTTACTGCAAAATGCCTTAAAAGGTAAAGTTGGTTATGGGCATCAGCATGGCTTCATGATATTAAAAAATCTAAGCTGCTCTTCAGAACAAATCTATCTGACTAAACTAAGTTGTTTGTTACAGCCACGTTGCGCTTGTGCAGTGACATCTCTAATTTTGTTGATAGGACCGACATGAGTACATGCATTCAGATTCTTTGAACAGAGCCAGAGGTGAACATTGGCAGCCAACGTGCTTTCTTTGAAATGTTAAACTTCATTCCATCCCATTCATAATCCCTCCATCCAGCTCCATGTGAATTTATAGAAAACGCCATCAACCTGTTTTGAGAGAAATAAACAATGAAAATAGAAAACAGAAAACTTTTTTTTACAAATGTTATGGGTTACAAAGGTTACAAACGTTTGCAACTCGAGTTTGAACACAACTCAGATGAAAGGTTCCCCTGAGATGAATCCATCCTGAACTTGCTGACCTTTGATTGCCATTGAGTTTAGCACAGTGCCTGATCACTCCTCTTATTTCTCTCTGGGGATTGTCTGTTGGTGAATGAAGGATTACTACAAATACACTGTTTTTTACATCTCTTGTGAAACCAACTGTGAAAAGCCTAATATGTTTTTACATTGCCGTGATAGCATATTTATTGTTGTTCATAAAGCAAGTTTGATGATTTTTTCTTTAATCTGTACAGTTATTATTTAGTTGAAGATTTTCAAAAATGCCTTTGCCCTCTGCCTGCCCTTCACCAACTCTTGACATACAACATGCAGGGAAGAAACATTGTTGGTGTCTTACAAAGAAATCTGAATATAGCCTAGGTTATTTGAAACTCAGTGAAGACTATGTTATTTATCATGACTAAGAAAACTAAGAAAATGGGATTGGCTTTTTGTTTGCTTCAAACCACTTTTGATTGGCCCTTTTCTATGACTCCTAGTTCAGTGATAAGTCCTCAATCACTGATGTCCAGTGATGTTCATTTGGCCAAACGCTATTTAGCTGCTGTCAGTGGAGGAGCCATCTAAGTGAAAGGAACTGGTCCAGAGGTCTTATTTGAAGATCACTGCAGCAGATCATTCATTGGGGTCACAAGTAATTGCTGTGAATTATGGGCTCCAAGAAACCTGACACTACTCTTTAACCACAGTGTCAAGGACCATGTCACAACCCCAAAGACAATAAATACACATTGTCAGCTGTGCTGAAGTTAGATATTGAGAGAGAAGGTAAATATGTTGAAAAAGTTGATTTGGATTTAGCAATATTGGAGTTTTTTTTGTTTTAAAGTATTATTAAGAGACAAATAAACACCCTGTGTACCACTTTCTATACTCTTGTGTTTGAGTAAGAGTGATATGTCTTGTGCTCGATTGCAGATCTCACAAAGTAAAAAAAAAAAAAGATGGATAAAATATAATGAGAATCAAATTAAAGCAGAGGCATTTGAAATACGTCTCCTAAGACGTGTATGAGTCAGGTTGTGGGTGTCAGTCTAGAGAACACCAAGCACCACATCTCTGTGTGCTCGTTGTGTGTTTAGGTCTTGGTTTGAAAAAGACTCATTTGATGTAGCTCGAGCAAACATGGTGGTTCAAGCAGCAGGAAATTCTCACATAGGGGAGGGGATAGTAGTGGGTTCATCTCTCTGTGGTCTCCACCGCTCAAGAATAATAAAATGTGATGAACCGCTCTGATAAAGACTGTTTCACCACGAGCACTCTGGGAGGTATGTTATAATTTCTCTCCCCTTTTCTTGTTCTTTTCAACCTCATTCCATTTTTGACACTTAAGAGACAAATTACTAGAGGAGCCTTTTTTATCGTTGAGGGTAGGGGGCCGAGTGGGAGGGATCAGTCACAGAGGTAACTGGGCATGCTTCCTGGAATGTTCCAGACAACAGTATCACTTTTCATCAGTGACTCCTGGCTGATCGCAGACAGTGTTCATGTTTTCACACTTTGTGTACTCTTATCCCCAAGAGATCTGTGTGTGTGTGTGTGTGTGTGTGTGTGTGTTTATACATCTACAAGAGACTGTGTTTGTGTCTGTGTGTGTGTCTGTTTGTGTGTGTTTGTGTGTATCCACATGAGAATGTGTTTGAGTGTATGCGCTTGCAAATCCACAAGAGAACATGTGTGTGTGTGTGTGTCTGTCTGTGTGGTTGAGAGAGTGAAAAGAGTTCACACATCATAACAGTCAGCTTCATGTTAGTTCCCTGGCTGGGACTCATGACCTCCTCCTTGGCATACTGAGTAAGCAGTGTTGTCCGAGGGACACAAGGCCATCAAGCACTGAGAACACTGAATATTTGGCTGCTGTTGCCTCTGTAACTCTCTGTTCAGTCAAGAGCAATCAAACAATAGCACTGGCATGTTCAGGGTTGATTAACATTAATGTCATAGGATGAAACATAGCATCTGTTTATGCATGAACAGAACATACAGAAAGTTGGATGGAATACAGCAGCTTGTAGCATAGTATGCGTAACAATGTGGAATAATGAGTCAAGTTAATAGTTACTAGTAGACTTAGTTGACACCAGTGTTTTTGCACAAGTGCCCTTACTTTATTCCCTAACCATGCCTGTTTTGTGTTACTATATTATGTAAATGCTCTGGCCATTTATAATTGTCAAGTATAACAACCAAGAGCCTGACAGAAAAATCCCAGACTTAGGAGAGATTAATCAGGGTCGAGCAGTTTTGAGGTCTGTCCAGAGTGTCCGGTGTAATGCTGAGGACTGTTATGAAATATGCACACAGAATAAAAGATGAGGGTCTACCGTTCATTTATTTTCCCACATTTGAAACCTTCCTTTGCTTTCAGCACAGTCCACGGCAGCATTGATGTATGTATACATTTCAACACACATATCATAACTGAGACGATAAAGCTGTGAATGACGGTATATATTTCAGATCAAATATTGTGGCAGATGCAAATCCATGTAATAGATGAGAGTTGGCACAAAGCACAAGACTGAAATCCATGTGCCTGGTGTGCTTCTGTAGCTCATGTTTTAACCCTAAGCTTCAACGTAGCAGGGGCAGGTCACTCGAGGCTCTTTCTAATAAAACCCTAGGTGATGGTTTATTGCCTAATGACAGCCTATGTGGCTGGTTGTGAATGAGGGTTGGGGGGAAGGGGGTAGTGATGTGATGTTGCATTAGCCAGTATGGATCACTCACTGAGGTTGGCTCCCCGGCCAATTGCAGATGTCTCACGAGGTGTTTCCCGTCTCAGCAGGGCTACCCCGAGCCCGACATGGAGGAGAGGTTACGGTCGGCGGCCAGCGTGGATGAGCTCATGCGGATTGTTTATCCGAGCTACTGGACCGTGCTCAAGTGCCGCTCAAAGCGAGGTGCTCGCTACCCACTCAGGGACCATGTTGCTGCGGAGACGCGCACAGAAGAGCCAATCACTTATGCGGCAGCCTTCATAAACTTCGACATTCTCAAAAGTTAGTAACCATCCGTCATTGTTTGGCTTCCTCTTCATTTGTCACATTAACGATGAGGTTAGTTTAATGTTCAGAGGAAACCCTTTGTCCCTTGGCTTAATTTGTTGGCTTAGAGTGGCTTGTTGTTATTAATGAGATAGACATGTTTTTAGACAAAGCCTTCAACTAGTCTACAATGTGACATACTGTAGAAGGTTTAAATAATGTCACCGTGTTAAACACATTGATTTATCACAATATTTATCCAGATTGCTCTAAATGTGTGCTCTGAGACACAGGGGAAAATGTTTAAATGTTTAAATGTAGTGTTTGCTCTTTGATTCCTGCCGTTTTAATCTTCCTCTTCTATCTTCTTGTCTGATTTCTCAACATGCGTCCCTCCAGGTATTGAGACAGAGTGGAGAAAGACCCTGTGCATGCCACGCGAAGTTTGTTTAGATGTGGGGAAAGAGTTTGGGGCGGCTACAAACACCTTCTATAAACCCCCCTGCGTGTCTGTCTACAGATGTGGTGGCTGCTGCAACAGCGAGGAGCACCAGTGCATGAACATCAGCACCTCCTACATCAGTAAGACAGTGAGTCTCACACAGGACTGTACGCTTCATCAACACACACACACACACACACATGTACACACACACACACATTCTCCAGCACACATTCAAAACATATAAATACAGTTCATACACATGTATGCATACACACACTCATACTCAAATACAAACACATACAAAAAATGTGTCGTATAGAGCATGTTAGTCCATTTGTGAGTGTGTGTGTCTGTGTATGTTTATGTGTTTAATGGTTAAACAACTGCATATATCATTTAGCAACCATGGTAAAAACAGATTTTAGGCACCGTGTGTCATCTCTGAGCAGATATATGTGGTATGCAGAAGCGTGCAAACAGATATACGCAGCCGTATGTTGCTTTTCCCGCCATATTGATTGCTGTGGTAGCCATCACAGCAGGCCAGTCAAGCTATGCATGTGTGTTTGTCCAAGGAGTTCCTCTAGAGTTCTATTGATTTACCAGATCACACACACATACACACACACACACACAAACACACACACACACACAGTGGCAAGCCTGTGAGGCGAGGTCAAATCTCTTGAGTTATTACCCACCAGGCATGTCCTAATTGGCGTCCCTGTTTTGGGTGGGCTGACCCGGGGGGCCAGCACCAGGTCCCCCCTATGCTCTCTGGGTGATTTAGCACACAGCCCCCCACCCCCGGCTCCTGCCGGCTCAGGGTCTCCACAGGAAGAGCTCCCCTGGCCAAGGTCTCGCCATTGACATTGTTGTGGCTTTTGTCTGAGCCAGAGCCGGATTTATCGAAATCTCCTTTTGTCCGTGCAAAGGTTGCTTGGTGTGTTTCGCATTTGACAGAAGTCCGTTTTTTAGCATCCCTAAATAATATTTTGCCATCACAAAAATGAGCCATGTGTGCTTGTGTCTTATTTTTTTTAAAAAGCTACTTTCTACAAAGTGGCATCGTTCAACAGCGGCCCTGTTTCCTATTTGCTTGAGCCGTAGGATAAATATGCATCATGCAACATGAAGTAAACACACAGAAAGCATACAGTAGATGCCTTGTGAGATATCTCTCTCGTGCACTCCAGGAAAGATTTTTGCTCTGGGTTTTACTTGAGTTTATAAAACATATGGATTACATCAGTTATATTTTTAAAAAAAATACTGTTTTTTTCAGTGAATGAGGTCACTTGCATTGTTAGGGCAGTCTTCAAGGACAAAAGCACAATACCGTTTTCTAAGCCCAATAGCATAAGTTCCCTGATACAATAGATTCTAGTGTATGCAGCTTTACCTCAGAAGACTCTGACAGGCATGAAGTTAATCTTGCTCTCTTATGCTTTTGTTTTTCTCACTCTCTTTCTCTCTCTCACACAATCTCTCTCTCTCTCTCTCTCTCTCTCTCTCTCGCTCTCTCTTTCTCTCACTCTCACACACACACACACACACACACACACACACACACACAGTGAAGCACACACGTGTAATTCAAGCAGTTATTCAACATTCTCTTGTGTGATAACGTGCTACATGCTTAGTTTACAGATTAGTAAAGTTATACCTGTTCAGCCCTTCCTCAGAAGTCACACCCATTCTAATATTGTAACTCAAATATGCCAATAAATCGGAGCTGCTTTAGCAACTTCGCAATTCTCCAAAGAGCCGGCTCAGCAGGGGGGTGTGAGCAGGCCCCAGTGGACTGGCTGTAAACATCAGTATAAAGCTGTTATGGTGAAGTGCAGCCCAACACACTGCAACCCCCTTACCACACCCATGAGACGGGACTGACACAACCAAGGTGCTAAGATGATTCATCTACAGTATGCAGGTCAAAAGAAAATCAAACAAACATAGAAATCAGCAATCTCTTCAAAATTGAGTGTGAAAGATGTAGCCGATCGTAGCATATTGTATAGCATTAAAAAGTTTCCTGGCATGTGGCCCCTTTCTAAAAACACAAACCCAGACACAGAGACAGACACACACACACACGCACAGGCACACACACACACACACACACACACACACACACACACACACACACATATCTTCAATGTGTGTGTTTGTTTGCTTTTCTATTGTTCTTAATTAGGTGTAGGTGTAAAGTACGAGCGGAGGCTCCTGTGCTTTCCAGTGGTAGTGAGCAGGTCTGATTGAAGCCATCCTGGAGAAGGTTGTTTCATGCACTTTCATGCGTGCAGCGGTGAACAGGAGGGAGGTGCCCGAAGATGGATTTGTGATTAGCCGCTCATGACGCACCTTGTGCGTAAATGTTGCTTGTTGACAGAAACAGAGGGGGTGCAGAGAGAGAGAGGGGAGAGACAGAGAGAGAGAGAGGGGCCAAGAGAGAGGCAGAGAGTGAAATAAAGAGAAATGGTCAGGAAGACTCGTTCCCCTCCCCCGCCCTTACTGATTTTGGATGTGGAATTGTGGAATTAGACTGCCAGATTATTCTCTTCAACAGCTGGGTTACAACAGGAGCAGAACTAAAATATTTCACTCACACATCATAAAAATAGTTTATAAAATGGGCCTAGGATTTTTTTTTTTGAATGTGCACTCTGCTCTTTCGATGCACTGTGCTCCGTGTCCGAGTCTGTCATTGATTATGTAAAAGGTCATTGTTCCATCATACACTTGTCAATTGGACGGATTCAGCTGAATGATTAATTTATTTCTCCTGGATTCTTTCCCTTGGTTACCTGTGACTGCACAGTCAAAAACATGCCAAGTCACAGATGTGCCTTAGCCCACACACGCAATCCATGCATACACGCTCACACACACACTCTCACACACACACACACACACACACACACACACACACACACACTGACACAAACACACGCTCACACACACACATACATATGCGTGCCTTCTGAACTTCTGTGCCAAGGACTTCTGACTGGGAGCTGGAGTAACATGGCGTGTGCCAAGGTCTTTAGGGCTAAATATTAAATCCAAAAAAAAAAGACTGCTTTTGTGCCAGGGCATGCCAGGCTGTGCTGCCAGGGCACAGGAGTTGCCCGGACAGGGTGGCACAGATAAAGGGCATAATCACGCCCTAAAACTGGGACATCAAGTGATTGAAGTACCTTTGCTTCCTCTGTAATATCAAGGAAGTATAGGACAAGATCTTTCTGTATTTTGAGTGGTTTAGTAGCCTTACAAAGTGACTTGATTTTCCTTGCCACATGTTCCAGCAATAACAACATTCCCAGAAGATTTGAATAATGTTCAAATAATTCTATATACATTCGCAAAGTGTGGCATCTAAACAATAGTGGCCATTTACCTCAGTGAATAAGCACATTTCTTTGCTGTAAAACAACTGACAATATTTCTTACAGTAATAAATTACACTGCTGAAAGTGCAATACATCACTATAAATCTTCTCCAGTGAGCCATGCATTTTTTTGTGTGTCAGCAAAAACAACACTAATCTGTAATGAGATAAAAGTTTTGTTTACTATTTTGCGAATACAACCCCCCTTGCGGTGCAGTGTTAGTGTTGCCAGGTCCATCCCTGCAGAGTGGAGCATTGTAAAGGTTAAGATAACCTGTCAGCGAGGGCTTAATGAAGGCACATGAGGCACTCCTTCTAGCCTGCATGGATCTTTCATCAGCACAGCCAACAGCACACAGAGTGACCTGCCAGTGGCAAAGACGGCCGCTCCTCTTCCTAAACACAACCGTTTTTGTTCTTTTTGTTTTTTTTTCTCCTCGTGCATATGTCTGAATGTTGAAAAATCCAAACAAGTTATTTGGTGTTATCTCTGTGTTAGATTGTGCGTAAAAACAAAATGCCAATGCAAGTGAGCTGGCCTCTGTTGTTTTTATTTGTTTAGTTTTTCCTCAAACATGGCTGCTTGGAGCTGCTTGCGGCTAAGTGTTTGTATACACTGTGGTTTTTTGGCGAGGGGTTATTGAGCTTGCAGTTTCACAACATGCAGTGCTTAGGCCTTCTTATCGCGTGGCTTTTGGATTTAATCTGCAGTCCACAAGTCAGTCTTATAAGCACGCTGTGGTATAGCAAAGAAACCATGAACTCTGTAAAACTTGTTTTGATTGCTTTGCTTGATATAAAGTTGAGTTTTTCCAACAAATGCAATTTTTAAAGAATTGTTTTCTGTCTGTAACCCCTATCCCTTTCTCTCTCTCAGCTGTTTGAGATCACAGTGCCAATAAAACAAGGTACTAAGCCAGTGACCATCAGCTTTGCCAATCACACAATGTGCCGGTGCCTTTCAAAGCTGGACGTTTACAGACAAGTGCACTCCATCATACGCCGGGCTCTACCAGAGTAAGTGTGGCCTTTTTCATTCTGACTTGTATTATTCTGTGGTTTGGCTCTTCACCTCTTCGGCTCGAGTTCCTTTTAGTTTCCCCCATGCATAGCCCCCACCTCATTACAAGGACACCAAGTTTGAATAGCTCGTGAAACAAAAGGACTCTGTGGTCGTGTCAGAAGTGGGCAGAGCAAAACAAAAATGACAACAGCACCCTGACCACTCAGCAGGGTCTAGCACCCGCAGATCAACAGCGGGAAGGTTTCTCACACATTGAGAAAACCTTGACCTCAAAAACACACACACAGTCACACTCATACTCTCTCTCTCTCTCTCTCTCTCTTTCTCTCTCTCTCTCACACACACACACACACAAAAAAAAAAACTAAAATACACAATTGCTCGCCAAGATCAACTCCTCCTTGGTTTCCAGTGATGCCTGGGTACATGTGTCCTCCCAGTCCCAAAGCTGCTTGTGAGTCTTGGATGCCAGTGATCTTAATGGTTTACAGTAGCCAGTCTCTGTGCTCACAGGAATATGTGGTTTCATCTTGGCCGGTTTGAAGCAGACACCTTTTTTTCCTGTCCTGAGAGAGGGCTTCCTGGCTGTGTGTTAGTATGGGCTGCTGTACAGCAGGAATTCCCAGTGAGGGACCATGGGGGGTGTTGATGAACTTACCATCTTACGCTCAGCAGAGCTTGATGAACTGTGCTTTAGTCATTACTGGTGTTGAGGGCCAGAGTACGAGCATTGTGCATTGTGTTTGCATGTTTATGCACATGGTAATTTGTGACCCATATCACACACAGACTAACTTAGTCTCTCTCTCTCTCTCTCTCTCTCTCTCTCTGTCTCTCTCTTTCTCTCTCTCTCTCTCTGTTTCTCTCTCTCTTCCTCTGTATCTGTACACACAGATTCATGGACACGCACACATGCATGCAAGCACACACATCCATATTAAAAGAATTACAGACTGAATAACCCCTGCCAAAAAGGAAGGAACAGCCTAGAAGCATAATCCTTTCTCGTTTTGTCTTTGAGTAGCTGTTTATGTGCAGCTAGAAGCCATTTCCTTGCTCTGCTCTCACTGGTTCTCTGTCCCTCTGAGTCTAACCAACAGACACACAGAGAGACACACAGAGAGAGAGAGAGAGAGAGAGAGAGAGAGGGAAGAAGAGAGGGAGAGCTCTTGCACATTTGGCCCACGCTGCTGCCTCATGGAGCCTGTCTACAGCCTGTCTATAAACGAAGCTGCTTACTGTAGCCCATGAAACCTGTGGGGGTGTTTACTGTCTCCCAAACCATAGGGAGAGTGGCAGGAACAACACTTCAAACAGGCCCCCCTTGAGTGTACAGTAAGCACAGAGGAGAGGAGCTTGGGCCCAGCAAGCTGCAGCAAAGGGCCATGTGACAGAGCGGCTACTCTTGACAGAGGGTGCAGCCGCGCTCCAAGGCCCTCAGCTCAATGGGCTCAGGAGCGTCACACAATAAACAGTTGCGAAAAAGACGATGAGGTCATGGAGCAACTATGCACAAGCACAGAGAGAGAGAAACGTGTCTGTGTATTTGTACGTGTGTGTAGGCTATTTGAGTTTAAAGTATACATTTTTGAGTGTGTGTGTGTGTGAGAGTGAGAGAGAGTATAGAGTGTAGTGCAGAGAGAGTGGTCACGGGTGCTGAGGTGTAGGATTCGAAGCAATGGTAAAGTGTTTTCAATGGAGAGCGAAGTGCTTGTGAAAACAATGTGCAGTCCAGCCGAGCTCTGCCCAGAGCACATATCTACCACATGGCGTGCATTCCACATGGAAGGAGCCTGGCTGTATTATGAAATATCAGTCTGGTTCCTATCAGTGTGGTTACATTCACATCAACCCGACTTCTCCCTGTACCCCATGAGACTGGTGTTGTGGAGGCGCGTGCTGAGTAAATGTTTACTGACACTGGTTCAGGATTAGCCCCCTCTTTTGCCTCTTCGTGACACGCGCTAGCATTCCTGGACATGACTCACCTTGTAAACACCATAACCCCCCCCCCCCCCCCCCCCCCAAAAGATGTCACCAGAAGAAGAAGAAGAGGAAGAAGAAGAAGACGGAAAAACAAGAAAACAGAAACTTGGATGCGTAACGGGCTGTGTCACAAAAAAAAGAATCCCCTGCAGTGGTGAGGACAGCATTGTGAGTGGAGGCCAGTCAACGATGCGATCAATCCCAGATGGGGTCTGCTGAGTGTCGGCCAGGTGATTACAGCATTGCTCTGGGATCCACAGCGCACATCAGACAGCCCATGCAGAGGCTGCTATCTGACTATCTATCAGGGTAGTAGGAGAGAAAGAACCGCTCTATGGAGGAGGGAATTTACAGTAGAGGTGTTTCTACTCAAATTGGTGTCATGGCATTTCGGGTTTTGTTCGAATTTTTTGTTGTCTGTGTATGCATGTATGTATGATTGTATATATTGTATGATGTATTTATTTATTATAAAGGCAGGCATGTAGGTGTTGCTGAAATTACCATTCTGATTCTGATTTTGTGTTGTCCCTCTCCATGGGCATTGTGAAACTCACTGGGCTCCACTCCACTACTAACAAGTAGTGATGCTCCCCAGACCCCCCCCCCCCCCCTCCCCCCCCAACCAATCTCTTCACTTTCCTCCTGTGTTGCATCCCTCATGAATGCAGCAATTACCATCAGTGATTCTTGCTGGCTGAAAACACTGAAACACTGGGTCATTTCAAACTCACTGGGTAGAGAACTCCAGTGGGTTCATATGTCTCAAGCTATATTGCTCTCCAGGACGGCTCCTCTCCTGTGCTGGTGGTCCTGCAAGAACTGTAATGGTTTGACCATTGAAATTTTACTTGTACAAGCCTTTAACCACCCTAGGGTAGTGTAGCGCCACCTTTTGTAAAACATAAATTAAGCTTTTATGGTCCCTGGGGATATCTTAACCCCTTTCTGCTTGATTACACACCAAATCCAGACTTTGAGCATGTGTGAACTGTAAGTATGTGTGTTGACATATGTGTATAACTCAGGGGCAAAAGTGTAAGACTGATGGTACAAAGGTATTAAGATTACGATTGGACACTGATTTTCTTCAGATGTATGGGTATATGCAACAATGTGCATCAGTCAAATTACGCACCACTTGGCAGTACATGTAATTATTTACTTATTAATTTATGTGTGACTTTGTGTGGATTTCAGTGGGGTTCAGTGTCATATCAGCAACCTTTACATAAAAGACTTGGTGTCAACTCACAGCTATTTGAACAGTTTCACCTTGTTCACCTTATAGTTCCTTTTTGTTATATTATGAGAGGGGATGACGTAGGCACCAGTGGGAGCAGGACTTTGATGAACAACTGGGGCTCAAACCTCCATTTCTCTCGTTCATCACCAATCCCTGTGTCATGGTGAGGGAGATCAGGGTCTGGTGGATATTTATTTCATATTTCAGTATCATATTTTCCCCCCAAACTGTCTCCTGTCATAGTGATTTGCAATAACAGAAGTGAGGGCGCCTCGGCATCATCTCGCGTAGCTTGCGTAGCCAGTCCTTGCTTAAGACGAAGCAGATGTGTTCCTGCTTGGAACAACGCAGTGAAAACAGCCCCCTTTTTAAATTGTGTTTTTCTTTGGTCGACACTCGCACTGGCCACATTCCCATCTTGTTCGTTTTCCTGCAGGTCGTTGGAGAGACTGAGGCTCAGGAATGGGTATTTTGTGTTTTTGTTTTGTTTCCATGAAGCACACAAATCAGGTCTCTAAGATCCTCACTCGCTGCTCTGCATATTGAAATGCAGTTTCTTAAAATGCTGCCTCAATCCATTTATGCCAGATCTGCCATGGGACTTACAGACTTACAACCACAAGTGTTGTAGTGCCCTGTATACATTTAGGTCATCTACATACACTACATACACATCTCATGTGACAACTGCCCCTGGTCCACTATAGCTGGCATCCTTAACACAGATTAATTCTTACGAGCACATCACACAATTGGGCTGAGTCAGTTGTGTTTGGCAGTGCTATAAGGGCAAACAGAATTGCAGTGCTTTAATGTGACAGAGGAGCAAAAGGAAAAGTGAATCTGCATTCTGTGTTGCATGGGTTCCAGTGGGGGCCATGCTATTGTGATGTAGAATAGCAAGTTGACTGATGCAAGCAGCAAATATTGATCTGAGTTGAATATTGACAAGAGGTTTCTAGATTGTTATTTATTCTCTTTGATGGAAATTTTCAGGACAAGTAACTGGATAGCCAGCAAGCCAATCAGTCACACACCCTCTTCAAATTTTGTCAGCTTTATGGTCACTACAAACATTCCCTGGAGGTGGCTGATATTCTGCATTCAACAATGGAGGAGAAAGGAGCAGAAAGGAGCGGACATGTCATCTGTTTGTGCAAGCTAGCCGACCAATCATTCCTGTGGAAAATTCTGCCCTCGTATAAACTGTTCCGTTTGATTACGGCATAGAAAGTCCTGCCAGGTTCTTACCAGGGTGGTCCACATCTATGCTGACTGCTTAGATGCCAATGAAATTCTACACAAACTCTTTCTCTTACACACAGACACGCACATACACCAAACACTCTCTCTCTCTCTCTCTTTCTACTTCACTTACACACACACACACACACACACACTCACACACACACAGTACATTTCCATTAAGATATGCATGTTCACAAGCGAAACTCATAGGAAACATTTTCACTTTGATTTTGCCCCCGACTCAGAGGCTCAAGAAGGTAATGCACATGTAATTGCTCACTTTATCTCCTCCAGACGGTGAACTTTTTCTTTGCCTTTCATTGCCTTTAGGCTTTGGTGCAGGGGTCATACTGTTAATGGGGGGGGGGGGGGGGGGGGGGGGTGGTAATAATTAGATGGAGCTGGCTGGAACTTCTACACCTTCTGTTCATTTGGAAATCGCTGTTAGTCACACCTCAAACTAAACCCCCCCCCCCCCTTCTTAGGATAAAGAGCTAGCCATTGCTGGCTGTGCATCACATCTGTTACCTAAGATAGGAGGAAGGCATTTAATCCTTTATACAGTTTTATAAAAAATTGCAGCCAACTTTGGAGTTTTTGCTGCTTAGAGACATGTTTTCATTGTGATTTAAAGTTTATTTGCCCGAGAGTTGCATTTACATGGTACAAGTACAGATACTGTCAAAGCTCTCACTCTGGCAAATGTCGTTTCTGAACCAGCATGCAAAATAATGTCATGTTTTTTACCCAGCAGGATGCAACCCTACCTTCCACACAGCCACTAGAATCAGGCAGGATTTAAAATGAGTGTACTCAACATGAGTATTACCTACATAATCCCAAATGGACTGTTGAGGGTTCCTTTTATAATCATTATATATTTTGAGGCATCTGATCAGCTGGCTATTGACAAAGGTCTGCCGAATCTATTTGGAAGTCACAGATTCATTCAAGTTTTTCCTGACCTGACTCATAAATCAAACCACAATGTGCTCCTGAAATTCAACATGCTCATCAATTACTATTCAGACACCTTGTCTGTCTGAGTGGACACGTCTGTTTCAGGTTATGGGAGGTGCAGCTTCACATGTTACTCATCAGGTAGCTTGTCTTCCTCAAATCAGAGAACATGTCAGGAGGTTTTCTTGCCCTTGTTTTTGACCCCCACCTCCACGTTCTCTCTCTTCTGAGTAGGAATGCGTTGTCTATTGGAGCCACTGAAAATGTATGGTAATTGAAAACACATTGTCAAGCCCCCACATGTGTTGCTTGCCACTGAACCATTGCAGGACGACTTTGGCAATTTGTTTTATTTCATGGTGCCAATAGACCGGGGCCCGGCTTTGCTTTTCTAGATAAACAACCCCAAACATTAATTATGCCCACATCTGTTTGCATTGTAGAATTCAAAAAATGACTGCCTGCCAACTCCATGGCAGAGCACGAGCGCTGTGTCTTTTGAAGGGGACACAAATGCTATCGTGTATAAAAGGGACTTTTAAAGTGTGTTTAGAGTGGAAACACCTATGCTAAGCATACAAACACACACACACACACACACAGACCCATGTACACAAACACACACACACACACAACCATTTTGTACGCTTCCAGAGAAGCGATTAGCAGTGCCTCTCATCCTCTCTGGAGTGCTGGCTTGAAGTGATGCATGCTTTTGCAGCCACCGCAATTTCCATAACATCCAAACCCCCTGCACAGAAGTCGCCGAGACCCGTACCCTCTCATGACAGAACATGGCACCAGTTTCTCATGGGAGCCAAGAAGAGGGCTCTTGGCAGTGGAAAGGGATCAGCTATGCCCCCATGGGGTTGCCCCAAGAGCCTGTGGATCAGCTAATTCCCTGACCGTGCCAATGACCTCACCTTTAACCCCCACAACAAAGGCAGCTAATGGTACCAAAGCGGTAAGCCTATAGCTTCCACATCCGTCCTGTCTCTCAGTGGGACTCTATTCCCTGTACAGTGCGAGGGCCAAAGGGCACATTTCCGACACTCCCAGACACTTGTGGTACAAAACAAGCCGAGAGCAATGGCATAGAGCTGGACATCAGGGAGGAGAGGGGGGGACAGGGGGAGTTGGAGGAGGGAGGGTGGTGGTTAGTGGACAGGATCAGAGCAGCTTAGCATTGAGCCAGTGGCAGCTATGCTGGGAGAATGAGTGAGTAGCATAGTGGCATAGGGAACACTCAGAAAGGAGAGAATTAGAGTGAAGGAGAGAGAGAGAGAGAGAGAGAGAAAGAGAGAGAAGGGGCATAGAGGGCAGAGAGAAGGAGAAGAAGGGAGGGAGGGAGAAAGGGTGAGGTCATAAATCACCAACAGAATGGGAAAGACCTGCTCTGTCGTTTCCACCAGGAAACTGCCCACCTTTCCCCTCCACCCCTCCTCTCCTTTCTTTGAGAAAATCTCAGCCAAGTCTCCGAGGGTTTGCTCATGATTGGCATTTCCTCAGGATAGAGTCTGTGCAAGAGGATATAGCCAGAGGCCCATGTCTACTGTAGATTTAAACAGGGCGATTTTCAACTGCCGGCCCATTGCCACTGCTGCTTACACAAGGTGAATGCAGCTCAGCAAAGCTGAACTGAGCCATAGCTGGATTAGTTTGTGTGTGTGTGTGTGTGTGTGTGTGTGTGTCTGTATGTGTTTGTGTGTGAGAGATTTTTTCCCCCTCCTCCTCTCTCATCTTTGCACCTAAGCACCATGTAAGAGACAAGCGGAAGTCATAGCTCAGGCCCTTGTGGCTTTTTTTTTTTGCGTGTGTGCAAGAAGCCACACTAGAGAGCAGATGCAGTAATTAATTTTAGACAAATATGTTTTCATTGCCGTAAACCTCTCACCCCAACTGATCTTTACTGACAGTTTTAGGGTTGATTTCCACATCTCTCTCTTTCTCTCTCTCTCTCTCTCTCTCTCTCTCTCTCTCTCTCTCTCTCTTTCTCTTTCACTCTCTCTTTCTCTTTCACTCTCTCTCTCCCTTCTCTCTTTTTCCCCCGCCCCCATCTTCCCCTGTCCCACTCTCCCATTGTCAAAGTGCACCAAATGATCTTTTAGACTAAATCCTAAGACATGAATGTACTTTTCCTTTTTTCACACCACACACACACACACACACACACACAAACACACACACACACACACACACACACACACACACACACACACACACA
>JAGFZM010000061.1:384277-434282 GCA_017657215.1 Limnothrissa miodon
ACACACACACACACACACACACACACACACACACACACACACACACACACAACACACACTTTCATTCCATGAGTTCTGTCTTTTCCTTGGCTGTAAAGAATGCGGTCTGGCTGAGACTAAGCAGGCGGTGGAATAATAGCTTAACACTCATCCTCTGCTGTTTTTTATCCGGACGAAAACTCCTGAGAAGAGGAGAGCGGTGACTAAAGATATACATAGATGCACAACTATTAGCTAATCATTTGCACTAATACACCCCACACTCGAAGGGGCATATTTTCATTTTCAGAGTTGGATGGATAATGTCTTGCGGCAGGAAGTTACTGGGGTCATACTCTCTGTGTCCACCAGCTGCTGCTTAATGTCTTGCACAGCTGGACATCGGCCGCGATAGCGCATCCTAATTAGAGCTAGACGAGAGATATTAGCGAAGAAAATCTTTCAGTTTATGATGACCACACTGGTTTGGCCCAGTGCAGAGTAATCCCAGGCATGCTGTGTGTCTTTACAGCTTGTCTTGATCTCCTTGAAGTTAAGTCCTCAAGAATACCACACATGGGCCTGGGTTTTGGAGCCAAAGAAACAGAGCTATTTTGGAGCACATGCGTTTTTGTGTGTGTGTGCGGTGGAAGAGAAGCCAGAGTAAAGTTTGTCTTGGTATTGTGCTTTGGCCCGTGGGTGCAGAGAAGAGGGTGCTACGGCAGCTGTAATGCTAAACCTGCAGCTTGGAAAAAATACTGACTGGTATTGATAAGTCATCCAGGTCATGTAGCAGCGGATGACCTAATCGCTGAGCCAGAGGCTCGATTAAAAACTTCAAAATCAATCTGTGTGAAGAGAAACAGAATTTCTGATTTCTGTAGGCAAAGCCCAGGGGAAGCATGGATATGTGTTTCTGTGTGTGAATCTCTTTATGTGTGTGAAACTTTTTTATAAGACACCGCAAACCATTAGCGCTGCTTTTAAGGGAATGAATCAGTGCTATTAAAAAACCCCTAATGGGTCAGACAAGGTTTTTAAAAAAAGCAGAGATATTTTCTCTGGCACAGCCATGTGGTTTTGTCAGGGCAGCGCTCTCTTCGGAAAGACCCTCGGCCGACACGAGGAATGTTCGGGGATCCTGAAGCTGGCATGTGGTGTTTGTGGCCTGCGGTTTTATCGGAGGTGACCCGTGTGCCAGTAGGAGCATGTGCTTTGTGTTAGGGCATGGTGGGGTGACCGTGGTAGGGGGTCGAGGGGACAAGGCCAGACCCGGAGCACATGGAGCCCACTTCCCCTACGCAGAAGTGATGCTCACTGACAGTTCCAGCAGTGAACTGTCATGCCAGGACCTCAAATAAAGTCCTCCTGTCATGAAAATGTTTCTAAACTCTCACTGAATGTCAATTGAGTTACAAGTTACGAGCCGTGAGACTTTTGGCGACCACCTTTTTTGTTTTAGTTTGAGTGAATTGTGCATGACCTCTTTTGGAGAGAAGAGAGCTTTGCAAAGATTAGGGCTTTCCAAAGAAATCTAACATGTAATGCAAAGATTCCTAACTACAAAGGCCTAGAAAATAGCTCCAATAGGAGCAACATAATAGTATAGTTACAATGGGTAGCATGGGAAGCAACAACACAGTACCAATGGGTTGTATGCTATCAATAGATGCACTGTTTTTTAGTTTTCACCATCAGCGGTTGATATCTGTCCTCTATTGATGAGCAGCTAATTGAGTAACTCTGCTGATTGTTGGACATGTTGCCCTGCACTAGCTACTGTTTGTCTGCTGACTAATTGCCTGTTTCCTCCACAGATGTCATGTGGCCAATAAAACATGTCCCAAAAATCACAGCTGGAACCATCGCCTATGCAGATGTGTGCCACAACAAGGAGCTCCCCTCCATTCTCCTCAGTCTGGTGAGAGAATCACATGTGCAGATGTCTAGTGCCCATATGTGTGTGTGTGTGTGTGTGTGTGAGTGTGTGTGTGTGTGTGCCTCTTGTGTGCTCATGATTATGATTGTTGTAGCCTGTTAGACTGAGATTGTTTGTGCATCCATCTAGCACCCTGCAGCACTGTGCTGATTACTAAACTAAGTTGTGCGTGGATGTGTAATTGAAGGTGCACAGTAGCAAATCTCCCCCTGTGCTGATGAATGCGTTTGTAATGTTCAGCTTGTTAGGACATGAGTGTTTATTGTAGCATGGAAAAAAGGGAACACCTGATGGATGGAGAGCATCCGAAACAGCAGCGGGCAATCTGGTCCCTTTTGTCAGCAAACATATGCCAGACTTTTTTGGCTTGGTAAATACTCTCCGAGCCTCAACTCAATTAGCCATCCTCTATCCCCTCAGTGCGACAACAGGAGCAGATGAGCACAAACGGCTGCCTGCACGGGCCTTTTTTTATTTTTATTTATTTATTTCACACACACACACACGGCTGCTGCCTCTCCCAGCCAAGCAGCCTTTTGAGTGAGCAGATGTGGAAGGCTTCCCAGCAGCTTTCCTGGGGATGTGCCGACCAAAAAGGGTACAGCATGCCGACGCTCTCGCAGTGGATGTGGCTCTAAGAGTGCTGTGTAAACAAAAAAGGGACAGAGAAAAGAGGGAGAGAGAGAGGAATAGAGAGAAAAAAAGAAATACAAATCCCAGAACTCCACATTCCTATTTCTGAAGTCCTTGGCTCCCTCAGTCCGGAAACACAGTGTTTACCAAGCACTTAAACCAAATAGCCAATCAAGCCCAGCCATTGTTTTTTTTAATGGGGAGGTTAGGGGGGGAAGGTGTAGAAGGTGAATCCCTCTGTGGAATGTTGATTCAGCGGTGCAGGGATCCATCTTGGTGGTAACCAGTTTCCTTTTTTTTCAGTGTCCGTTAAAGTTATAAAACTCCTGGCCCCTCTGAAACAGATGTCTTTAAATCAAACCATTCCTTTCCTGCTCTTTGCATGTGACTGGCCAACCGAAGGAGGGAGTGTGTGTGGGAGAGAGAGAGAGAGAGAGAGAGAGAGAGAGAGAGAGAGAGAGGAGGGAGAGATGAAGAGAGAAGTGTGGTTCAGGTAATGGAGGTTTGTGCTTGGCCCAACAGTCGGACAGGTCTTATCTAGGTGTTTCCTTCAGCCTAACTGACTGTGACATGGAGAAGGAAGAGGCCAGAGGTGCAGGCTCTGAGGTATAGGGTACCTCAGACATACAACACAAGCCCTGATTCTAAAGTACAGTCTAAAGTATATACTGTATAGGCCTAGCCTACAAATGTCCAGTGTAGAGGGTATGGGCTCTGTAAGTGTGTGTGTGTGTGTGTGTGTGTGTGTGTGTGTGTGTGTGTGTGTGAAAGGGTTTGAGGAAGGGAAATATGTGCATACTGATGTACAGAGATAGGAACTTTAAGTGCTGATGGCTGTGGCATCCCTGCGCTCTATGGAGGCTCTCACCACAATACATCACTCAGGTCACACCATATATTTCAACTGAGGTAATGTGAGAAAGGAAAAATAGTGGAGAAATGAATCACTGTCAGCGAGCGGACAAACATAGCGAGGTGAAACCTGGATGTGTTTGTCTTTGTTTTGGATTCTGCAAACCACTGGATCATCCTTCTGGAGTAATTAGTAGGCTGATTCACCCCCCGCCAAGTGAAAAGCAATCCTTGACTGAAACAGACTTGAATTAGACTTTTTGTGAAATGTAATAGGCCGCCACACACACACAGACACACACATACAGTACACATACACACACAGAGTCCTGTGTAATCCACAGGTCTCCCCCATCTCCTTAAAGCGGACTCCCTGTAGACTCTAAGGAGTGGAGGGAGAAAAGAGGAGGGGAGTGCAGCTGGTTGGTCCTACTCCCTAAACCCCTGTGTAAAATCAGAGGCGCTGAGCCGGGGGTTCACCAGAGTGGACGATAGGTCTGTGTGAGACCGCCACAGTTCAGAGAAGAGGGGAACCTCAGCCATAACTTAGGTCCTGAACCCCCAGACTCCCATGGGCTGCCAGCTGAGCTGGGCTGGGCTGCAAGCTGCAATGACTCAACTTTTAAATTCTGACAGGGAATGCTCTCTCTCTCTTTCTCTCTCCTCACTTTTCTCTCTTTCTCTCTCTATTTCCTCTCTCTTCTCACTGTCTCTGCTTTCTCTCCCTCTCTCACTCTTCTCTTCTTTCTCTTTCTTGCTCTCTCTGACACAGACATGATGGACAGAGTGTGTGCAGTGAACGCCAGTGACAACACTTCTATATTAAACACAGGGAAAGATAACAAGCCCTCTTTCTCACACTGTCACACACACTCTCCGCATTTTCAGTGAGTCATTTTAGGGTATATCCATGCTTTGACATCTCCACTGATGGGAAAGCCGTCTGGGCCAACTGTTTTGAGATGGCCATGCAAACATGGGTCAAGGCCAGGAAAAACCGACCTGTGCCGCGTTAATTTACAGTAAGTCAGCGAGGGCTCCCCAAACAAAACATTCAGACAAAGTCGTTCAAACCACGGTGTGTGATCAAGCATATACCATGCTCATTAAATGTATGAGAAATGACATCTTATGCTCTTTACGAGATGTTGTCTTACCACTGACTGCAGTAACCATGAATCAACAGGTTGAGCCTGAACGTATGTTTTCCCATCAGTTTGAGAGCCCACACAAGCCACCAGTTGAAGGAAATGGATTTGCTGCTGCATTTGCTGAGCTGTACAGGCTATAACCGCCTGCATTCAGTGTTATCACAGTCCTGTGTTTGCTTGTCATAAAAATAAAGAATAAGCAAAGTCATAGCAGTCATGCCCAGTGATCTGTGAGCAATTCTTTTGCAAGAAAATTAGAAAACAGGAAAGAAAAAAAGAAAGACAAAAAAAATGTACCAAGAAATTGCAAAATTAGCCATTACATTCAGTTGTTTGCCAAGGTTAAAAACAATAACATATGTTTGTAGCATGGGGGGTGGGGGGACAAGCTTCACTAGGAATTCAGATCAGGAATGCTGTACTCAATAATTGTTTATCATGATGTCAAACAACAACTGTTTCCCTGGACACACTGGCTCTGTTGATGTTATTATATAAGCCAACAGAAAGGCCAGAAATTCCATACTTTCATGGTAGGATGACATATGCTTAGCTCTCACTTGAGCTAAGAGTGGCCCTTACGCAACATAATTGTGGCTATTTTAAAAATGTGACAAAATTCTGAGAGCATTTGCTATACAAGAACATTTTGTCATCTCGGACATTAAGAGAGAAAATGATAGCTTGCAAGGACAAGCCAACCCAGCCAGCGTATAAGCCTCCATTCAGTGACACGGCATGTTAATCTGTCTGTCTCTCCTCTTCCTCAGAACCCTTTGAGCCAGATATTTGCGGGCCAGACAAGGAGCTGGACGAAGACACGTGCCAGTGTGTCTGCAACAAGCACCTGCGTCTGGCCAACTGTGGCCCCCACCGCTACCTGGACAAGAACACCTGCCAGTGCGCTTGCAAAGCCCAGGCCTCGTCCTGCGGGCCCAACCAAGCCTTCAACAAGGACACCTGCCAGTGCTCTTGCGCCAAGGTGTGCCCCAAGAGCCAGCCCCTAAATCGCACCAAGTGCGTGTGCGAATGCACAGAGTCCCCCAACAGGTGTTTCCTCAAAGGCAGGAGGTTTCACCAGGGCACATGCAGGTAAGACTCACAACAGTGTTTTCTTTTATTGCCTTCATTGCATCACACAGGCCAACACTGTTTATCAGTACATCACTAAAGACAAAAAACTGACACACCATAAGTAGGCCTACTGTAAAAGCAACCATAGAGGAAAGAAATGACATTGAGCAATCCTTAAATGTCCATGCTCCACCTGGAGAGAGCTGCACTGTTTCAATCTGTAACGAACCTCTCTCAGCATGAGAGAAGCAAATGAGGGAAGGCTAGTGTATTAGCTTGCAATCCCTATAGCTGGTCAGATTTCTTTGGGAAAAGATGGCTTAATTCTTTGGAATCCTAAAGGATCCTATGCTTACCCTGCTTTTGCCAAGCCACAGAGAGAGATGTGTTGCGCCAGATATTGACAGCACATGACGCTGACAGTTTCAAACAGAGATCCATAACAGCTGTTTTTTATCAGTCACTCAACATACAGCCAGACTCAGTAGAAAGTCATGCACTCAGTCCCAAATGCAAAAATGAAACAAAACATTCTTCTTCTATAATTAGCTACTCTCTATAGACTAGACAGACTGTGGGAGACCTAAAAAGCCATTATGTCAAAATTAAAAAAAGAATTCTAAAGAGTGTGGTGCTATGAAATATGAGGTCATGTTCAGAACCTCTTGCCAAGAGATGCACATTTACCACTGACACCCTCAAACTTGTAATCACCTAAGATAGGTGGTAAGGTAATATAACCAACATGTCTCAGATGTTTCCAACACTTAGTTTTGCAGCTATATCAAATCTGTGTCCCTGATCTCACATCTTGTGTATTAAATAGATCGCTTATTCATTACACTACAACATAAATGTGACTTTTCTAAAATGGTCTCAGTTTTCAGTTTTGCCTTTCCTACTCATTCACCCTCATTCTTTTTTTCCTCCCTTCTCATTTCACTATCATCTTTATTGTCCTATCCTCTACCTTTCCCCCTCTGTCTCAATATTTTCCCCTTTCTTCTTACATTTCTTTTTATTTCTCTTCCCTTTTTTCCCTTTCCTCTTCTCTCCTTACCTCTCCTCCTCTTTCCTCTCCTTTTTTCCCCTCTCCACTCCTGTCTCTCTCTGTCTGCCACATCCACCCCACGGGCCCGGCGCCCTCCTCCTCATTAAAGCTGATTTATGTCGTGCACGCCGCTCCCCAGATCAGATGTCGAATAAAGCAAGAGCTAATAATGGCAGGCCAGGTTCAGATTCTGACTTTTATTGGGTCCCTGGTATCGAATACAAGCCACCCGAGAGGGCCGGAGTGGGAGGGGAGGGACGAGCAAGGCCAATTGTTAACTCCAACCCCAAAGTTATTGGCGTTTCAAAGAGTAATTACTTTAACTTTAAGATGCAATAAAAAATCAATGACATTGTCCAAGAACTCACAAGTGCTGCGGTATGTCTGAGCACCACATATTGGCACTAGAAACCACAGAGGAGGCTGAGGGAGAGCACGGGCCATGGGATAGGGTTCAGGGGTTTCAAACGACGCGGTGCACACCAGTAACATTTCTTTTCCTGTTCCCTCTCGCCTCCTCCTCCTCCTCCCCTGACCCCACCCAGCTGCTACAGGCCGCCGTGCGAGGTGCGGAAGCGGCGGTGCGAGGCGGGCCTTTACTTCAGCGAGGAGGTCTGTCGCTGCATACCCACATACTGGAGGAGGCTGGACTAAGGCTGGCGCTGGTGCCCCAAGCCGAAGTGCACGCTGCCCGGCCACTGCCACACGCCGCCAATCAGACACAGGGACACAGGCGAGTGGAAGAGTGCGGCAGATGGCGGCAGCACGCTATGGAATGGAGACATCTTCATGTTTGGAATATGGAGTTTTCGTGGGCCAACAGGGACTGACCACAGACACTTACATTGCTCCCACAGCTGAAGAGGACACCAGAGGATGCTTATACTAAAGACTTGAGGATCCCAAGCTCGAGCCATGGTCTTTTTTATGTTGTCAATTGATTTATTATTCTTATGTGCCAGATATTGATTATATAATTTATTGCCACTAAATATTATTGAAACTTTCTATGTCCATAGCAATGTCAATCTTTACAAGAAAATACACTGTGATCAATATTTTTGTATTATGTGAGGACCCTTAAAATAAAATCTTAAATTGTATTATATATAAATAGTGTTAACTTATTTCTTTTTTAGTTTACCCAACTGTAAAGTAATCTACTCAAGATACACAATGCACTGAGACATGCATCCATTTTCTTAAAAAATCTGTTCATACATCAGACTGGGATAAAAGTGTGTCTATGTGTGTGAGTTATTGCTTGTCTTGGCTTGGTGCAGACGCTTGACCCTAACCTTCGCTTTGTGTACCCATCAACACATCGGCACCACACACTGTGTGGCAGGGAGAGCTGTTATATAGAGTCTCGGGCACTCTGCCAACATAAAATTCTGGCCGGACAGAGTTCCAGTTCACCGGACTGAATGTCACGGCTGAAACAAACTGAGTGAGCGAGTGGGCCAGTTGTTCAGTGAGTGAGCCAGACTGTGACACATCATGTGGAAAAAAAAAAGCCATGACTGTGACGATGCCTCAACAGTAGAAAGCCACTCGTCACTGGCATGGACACAGAGATGCAGCTGCATGCAGAAGGGGGCAGATCCTCAAGGAGTGCTGAGCGCTGAACGCTGAGCAGAGAGGAGAATAGCAGAGCAGTCTGGACTAAGGAAGAGCAGGAGCTCTAGGGAGGAGAGAGGAGGGGGAAGAAGAAAAGAATAGAATAAAGGGAAGGAGAGAAGAGAGGGGGGTGAAGGGGAGGGGAGAAAAGAAGAAGGGAGGATTGGAGGGGAAGACAGAAGAATGGAGGAATGGAAGGGAGGGGGTAAAGAAGGAGGGTTCGGAGGAGAAGAGAGAAGAAGGGAGGAGGGGGAGGAGAGGAAGAGAGAAGAAGGGATGAATGGAGAGGTGAGAGGTGGACTCTGGACTTGGGAGCAGGAGGGCTGGCAGTGTAATGTTATGGGGCCGTTAAGGCCTGGGTGAGACGCGTGGCATGCTCAGCAGGGGGGTGGGTGTTTGAGTGTCTCTAGTTGCCTCAGTGTGTGCCTGTGTGTATGTGTGTGTGTTTCTGTTTGCATGTGAGTCTGTGAGTGTGTGTATTTGCTTTGCACACTTCCTTTTTGGACTCCCATAAATTCCTTGCACCCAGCACAGAGTGAAAGAGACCCTGCTTAAAGCAAGCCAATAGCCAGATCCTTTGTTCAGAACAATATTTACCCACCTTATGGCCTCTTTCTCTCCCTTACTAACCCCTCAAACAATGACCACCCCACCACAACCACCACCACCACCGCATTCTAACATTTAACCCCCCCCCCAACCCCTGTTCCGTGCCATCCCAGGCCCAGTTCACGTGCCAGGTCACACTGTCGGCTCTGAAGTCATCCGGTCGCATCTGGAATACGTTACTTGCTTTACCTATCCTTCCCATCCTTTTTTATTTCCACACATCCTGTCACGGTACAGCAACACACACACACACACACACTCACGCGGAGGGGGAATCTTTTACATTGCAAGAACAAGGCATAATGCCGCAGTGTTGGCTGCACCTCTGTCCACTGTTCATGTTCACCCCTGTGAGGAGCCTGATAGAAAGTAAATGCGAAAGGCATGTGTGCACCGTGAAGCTTGCTGTGATAACCCGAAACAGTCCCCAGCAAGGTTACAGAAGACGGACGCTTATTGTCTGGGTAGCGGGGAAGAAAACAGTATGGTTTGCTGTGCTCCAGACAGTCTGCTCTAGCAAAGTCCATGCGCTTTGCATGTCGGCGTGTCTGAGGACAAAGTTTAAATTGTAGCAGATTAAATCTCGACAAGGGTCCCAGGTTATGTTTTGTGTTTGTGTGCTTTAGCGGATAGGAAACAAAAACACTTCTACAAACAGCCTAAACAGACGTCAAAATAAATGGGTATCCTGTTTCTCCCATTTGACCTGCTGTAAGTGCAGACTTCCAGACAGGCTTGTTTAGACCAGTCTAAATAAGCAGGGGCTCAAGTACAAACGAATGGCAGAAATTAGAGTAAAGGAAAAATGAGATTGGTTTTACTGTTGTCCTGAACATATGCATTCGACAGAGTTAAATTAATTAAGTTTATTAATACCAAGGTTAACAAGCCTGGCTGTGTGTTCTCTGTAGACCACCACTAAGTCACAAGTGAGAACGTTTGGAAATAGTAGCATCGCTGAGCAGGTTAGCGCACAGGGGAGCTGTCCGTTTTGGCACACCTGGGGAATGTTAGCGCTTGTATCTGCTAGCCTACCCGCTTGACCGCCCGCAAACCTGCCTACCCTCCTGTGAATGCAAACGGAGCTGTGCCCTAGCCATTATTTATAGTTTTACACTTAACCCCACCAAATGTGGCCAGTGGGGCTGTCAGTTCAGGCAGCTGTGCATTAAAAGGCTCTTTAAGTGGATAATGGGGACGAGTAAGAGTTATAGCAGCAGCACCAGACACTTTGTCATAATGGCCGCTATTTTATGTTTTATGTTTCATCCACAAACTACTCTAGAAAAAGAAAAAAAGATTCTATTGTCTGGCCATACTGACTGGTTATTTTACCCACAACACAAAACAGTTCCCTTCTCCCATGCCATTACCTCAGTCCCACGTGGGGCCCATGTTGAAATTACAAGCAGAGCTGGACTGGTGGTTAGGTGGCAGTTTTAAAATGTTTTAAGAGTCCTCGCAATGACACGCTTGACTTTACACATGAGAATAAACCCATTCAAAAGCCTGTAAGGTTTCACTATGTTTTTAATGGTGCAGAGTGTTTGTTTAAGCTCACTGCAACTCAACCACAATTCAACAACAAACAGACACAGGATTGAGACTACACACATACAGTACACTGCTGATTCCCTTTTATTTGACAGGCGTCCAGTGGCTGCTTTGTGTCTCGTAGGTGCGACCTGAGGAGTGTGAATGGATCATAGAGGTTGCTTTGGACTGCGCTTTGCCTGCAAACGCATGCTTATTTTCACAGCTGATTGCTCCATCTGGCTCTGCTGGCTCTCTCCGCCCTGGAAGACATGCATGTGGGTTGGCTGCCATCTTAGCTATGCCCGTTACACCATACACATGTACACACACACATACACACACACTGTTCTCTCCTTTCTTCTGTGGGCATCAATCCACGTCGCTCAAGCTTTCAACTTCTTCCTGACTGCACCGGGGTGCCTTGATCTCCACCACAAACACAACCTGGTTGAGTTTTGATGATGAGCCCAAAAAAGTACCTGGACAGGAGTTTTTGGGAGGGATTGGCTCACACAGGCCTGGGAATCTGACACACTCTCTGTGTCCACCAGGGCCATAAATCAGAGCCATAGCTGACAGTTATGTGGTGAGAAGGTCATTGGTTTTGGCCCCTCACTGAGCTTTATGGATGGAAGGCGCACTTCATCATTGCTCATTCACTTTGTCATTTAACAGCAAAGGATGACTGACAATGTCGCCCAAGGGGGAGCTTTTAATCAAATTTATACTATTGAACAAACCAATGATTGGCTCATTGTACTAAAAACATTATGGTACCATTTTAGAGTTTTAACAAAGTGTTTGTCTACATGTGGCTACGTGGTTTTGTGTATCCCATGACCAATGCTTGGCTGAAGGAGGCTCTCGCTGCCTGTCTGATTTATTACAAAGAGCATTTGTTGACTCACAATCTCAGATCATTAGAATAGTCGAAGTAAAGATGTAAAGGTACATCTACACATCAGAGCCCGCCAGGTGTCCTTCCATGGGCAGAGGACTTTGTCAAAAGGAGATGTGTGAGGCAAAAGACAATTTGACCATATTAAAATGGCATGCTTAATAGAATCAAAAAAGATGGTGATCAATTCATTTCAATACCATCTTTGCTCATGAAATCTCCATATTTAGGTTATGCAGATGGTTGGAGTTAGACTATGAAATAGGCCACTGATTTCAGTTTGAAGTTATGTGTTTTTTCTTGCAAGGCCCAAGACAATTTATCAAAGCAATTGCACTGAACCTCATCCCCCTGGTCTCATTTCCAGATGCAAACAAATCAGCACTATACGCCGAGGCGAAATATCACAAATTATATGCTAATGCTCTGTTATTCCGTCATTAATCTTCATCTCCATTTATGTGATGCTGATTTGTGTTTGTTTCTCTCAATGTAACATTTACAAATTCAGGGGTCACTATAGTCCCACCTTAAAACAACAGTAAGCACTCAAGCCTAACTGTGTTTAAGGTCCGATTGGAATCAAGGCCTTTGCCAGTTTCATCACCTGTGTGGTTGGAAAAGAGTGAACTTTTGAAGGTGGTGTGTGTGTGTGTGTGTGTGTGTGTTGGGGGGGGGTTAGTGGACAGAGAGCCAGAGTAAGCAAAGCCTCTCTGATGGCCCTGTTTGTTTTGCCTGTGGGAAAAGGAAACCATTAGGGGCTAATGAAAAATTAATCTAGCAGGGCAAGAAAAGAAGGATGTGGACCTTGGCAAGTGGGGGTGTGTGTATATTCTCAGCGCTATAATGAGAAATGCCCATACATCCAATGACTCAATGCAAACACCCAATTCTTTGCACAAATGCATTCATGGACACATATATAAATATAGACAACTTGTTAATCTCAATCCCTGTTCTGTTTCTTTTTCTACTCCTTTATCAATAGATGACACGAAAAGATTCATGGGACTACTGTACTGTACATGACAGGGTAAACTATTTCACAGTATGGTAGACAGATGGACTGCTTGTTCAACCTCACATCAGAACCCACCCACCCCACGCCCACCCACACCCACACACACACACAAGGATACAGGCAACTTTCCACTTACAGTAAATATGAAGAGGTCACTGACAGCCCCCCCCCCCCCCCCCCCCCCCCCCTCCCCCCGTCATCCCTATTATACTGTTTGTCCAGCCAGCTGGAAAAAAAAGACTTTAGTCATCATATTTATAGAAATACAATAGCCTTATTCCCAGAGACACTCTTCCCCGACTCAGTTCATCGCTTTTTTCCCTGAGTGCACAGCATGCAATAAGGTAATATGGGACAGTGGAGAAGGAATGGGAATGCATGTTTTGCATGGGGGGAATCATACTGTGATTCTGAGAAGCAGAAAATAACCCTACATACTTGGGCTAGACGTTTTGATGTTAAGATTCACATTATGTTGGAAATGACAGTAAAATGAAAACATGTCATTCAGATGTTAGTGTTCACATGTGTAAAATGTAATACTCGTATAATAATGATATTTATCGGTGATGGGAAGATATGTGAGAGATGGTTAACTTATCTTAAAAGCATTCATTACATTATATTCCTTACAAACATGGACATTTCCTTGATGTCAGATATCCGTCTTATTCTAGTGAATAGAACTGGAGTCTATTTAGGGCAATATATCCTCTGACCACACTTAAGCAATTACTCTGTGCCTACACCATGATTGAATGCTGTGGTGATTGAATGGTCATACTGAGTAGTCTCTGGGCACACTGACAGACCAGAGTTTAAGGAGCAGCCCAATCATCTCCCCGTAGATCCATGCTTACTTTTATTCTTTACCAACCACCGCTCGCCATCTTACACCATGGACAAATACACTGCAGGTCCAACTCAAACACAGGCCAGGTCTATTGTTTACATGGACATGCTGGTTTTATTCAAGCCAATCCAAAAAGCAGGGAGAACTAACCAGTTGGATCTATTATTATACAAATGCGGTAGCACTTTGGCAGACAACCTCAGAAGGACTCAGAAGTGCGGTTCCTGTGTTCAGCCCTGGTGGCAGTGTGACAGTGATTGTTTTCATGGTTTGGAGGCAGCAGGATGTCAGAGTGGCAGAAAGTGTTCCACTTAAGCCTAAGTTTTCTTTGTACTGTACAGTGAGATATAAGTGATCATACAAATTATTGTTTTTATGCTGTGTATGCAGATTTGTCAGATCTGTGGAATGTTGAGCCAACACATGGTTTCATTTATTTGAATTCAATTATGACAGACAGTGTTCAGATTACAACTATGAACAACTATTTCAATTGATCAAATTTATTTCTGAACTGCAATTTATTTCCATTTGGAGGACTTGAAGTGTCCAGCTTTTTGTTGATTTAATTAACAAAAAAGAGATTTATTGCATTATCATAATTACCTTTTTATTGCAAGGACATAACACCCCCTAATACATTACACTGAAATATATACACAGTAATTGTTTCTAAATTCTGGACCACCAACTGTTGAGTAATGAGATGAATGGCTTTTCAGAGTCTGTAACTTTAAGCACTGCAATAAGGTGAAACAAAAGTCTTGCTCATTGTTTCTATTAATAGCGCAGGAGGAAAGTGCAGGTGTTAGGGGTGAATGAGTTATTTTAGGTCCAGCTTCAGACTCATGCCCACCTGACCCTCTCTCCCACACATCAGTCTTCACCATTGACATACTGTTGGTCAGAGCCTGACTCCCCCAAGGAAAAGAAGGAGAGGACTCCAACACTTTGACTGATTTCTTGTTGGTTGGCGCGGTTTCTTTGTTTTACTTTCAAATGATCCTTTGTCAACATTGTACTCCTATAAAACCTGTCCTGAAATTTGTGACTTTATTGCACGTCAACTGCAATGTTTTCGAAACGGGGTGAGAAGTTCCATCTGTGGTTGGACAATTAGTCCATACTTTCCTTATAAAATATCATTCTTATCATATATGCCCCTGTCTCTCTTTCTCCTCTTTCCTCCATTTCTTTATTTCTGATGAAATAATGAAGAAACATGTTTTATTAGCAAAAGCATGCACTGTTTATGTATTTGTGAAGGTCAAGCTTTAAACATGGTGGAGAGTTTAAAAGAGCTGCCCTCTTTCTCACACTGGGCCATTGCTTCATTCTGAGTCGCGTAGTCGGATCACAGAGAACTTTAGTGTTAAATAACACCCAAGATGCTTATATAAACCTGAGGGGATCTGCTGCAATTCCTGTTTTATGGTTCACTGAAGCACAGGCCTTCAAAAACGTTACAGGGAGTTTATGAACACCCATTAACATACTTGTATTATAGCCTACATAAATGTAGTCCATTTGGGAGCTTCACAAAAATGGGATGCTAATGTACAAAAACACAATTTTTTTCACTGGCAGAGTAACAGCAGCCGTGCATGAAGGCACCAGTCTCCTCTCCCTTGTCCAGTGCATGTGTTTCCTCAGGGGAAACGAGTCTCTCAGTGCTCAGTTTCAGCCGTACTGTGGTCCCATGCAGGTTCATGTAAGCGGAGATGCATTTCTTCACAGGTTGATCTATGACATCCATGCGATGTGCAATCTGGGGTGAACGCTGCCTATGAGTGTTTATCATAATAGCCGCACTGTCTTCAGTTACCTGTCTCACTTTTTCCAAGTTGAACACACACCCTAAGCCTTCCCCATCATACACACACACACACACACACACACACACACAGGAACCTCCTATTCATTCTAATCAACCTCTGAACTGGTTTTGTTTGGGCGAACATCTTGACAGGTGTATGACTCAGACCTCCCCTCTTTCTCCAGTGGCAAGCCCAGAGCCAACAGGCACCGGGTCAGATGAATCTCACTGGGTCAGGATTACAAAAGCACTCCAGGACTGTCATTTACAAGCCATACCACCCCCACCACACACACACACACACACATCTAAATTCTGCAACAATTAACCTGAAAGACCAACAGAGACCTGGAGATATGGAAATCCCTGGTGTGATATTTCATTCCAACGCTATGCCGCACTATTCTGAAATCTCTAAGGCAATATGATTAGCGAGCATTTCTTTCATTTAGGGCTCTCCAGTCATATTATCAGCACAACAAATGATGGGGTCGGGGATTGTGACAATGAAAGTGATATGTTTTGATTACTAGATGAATGAGGTGAGGCACTTCTGATATGGACTCTATAGTTATGCATTTTATTCTGTAGTTCAGCATCAATATATTGTTTCATTTAGGTAATGTTTGCTCAGTGTAGAATTTCAAAAGGTGGAAACGCTCATGTGTTATTCTTTCTTGTTGATTGTACAGATGGTTTGTGCCATTCTTGCTTTCAGTTTTTCTTGGAGGTTATGTCAATATTGAAAGAATATAGTTAGACCATAGTCCAACCTTTCCTCCAACAAAAGACAGCTTCAACAATGGTTTCTTGAAAATGGTCTGTTGTTAGCTGGTCTCCTAGATACCCTCTGACAATAACAAACGTCTAAAGCACCCAAAAAGTTCTTTAAAGGATGGCCAATATCCTCCAACACATGGAAGGAAACTGTCAATTGCCTTGGACTCCAGATTGTACGATAATCTCTCCCTGCACAGCAACGTGTTCACACCATATATTACATCAGTGGGCCCATTATTTACTATCATGCGCTCTTCCTGCCATTGAAAAAGTGGAAGACTTATGACCTCTCTCTCTCTCTTTCTGTGTGTGTCCATGTGTGTTAGTGTGTTTGTGTGTGTGTGTGTGTGTGTGTGTGTGTTTGTCTCTGTGTGTGTGTTAATGTGTGTGGAGACCGGAGTTCTGTTACAGGTTTGTATGTGTATGTGCATAGGTGGCTGGGTGTGACTCCGATACACTTCACAACTGTGACAATGGAGAGGGCTTGAGTGGGAGGCAAGGGAAGCGGATGAGAAGATTTGGAGAATATGGAGCCTGCTAGAGCCATCAGAGGTGTGTGTGTGTGTGTGTGTGTGTGTATTCAGTCATGTGATGTGTGTGTGTGTGTGTGGTGGGGGGTTTAGTGTGAGAGCCCCTGCCTTGACCCTCATTTCCTACAAATGATGGCACTAGTGTTGGGACAAGTTCAGAAGAGAAGAGAAGAAGAGTTTGGTTACTGGTCATCCAACACAACATCCACTCAATCATTACCTTTCTGACACATATCAATAATCAATAATGAAATCTGAGAAAATCATCTGTTAAGGCCACAATAACATTTTCAGTAGATGGGTTTTAGATTTTATAGATAGTTTATAGATTTTGTAATGAAAATAACCACAAGCAAAGTGACACTGAATTTCAAAACAGAGAATATTTGCTGTTGATTTCACTCCATAATCTAGTCGGCCTGGCAAACTAGAAAGCGTTGAACAAGACTATCATTTTCTTGGAAAATAAAATGGAATGATATATGAAAAAGCAGACTCCTAGTGGTGACTCCATGTGGACTCCGATTAAAGGCATACTTGGCTGAAACTGCTGTGCTCAGAATAACATAAATCTGAGGCAGATGGATATACACATGGGATGTAACCAAGTTTTCAATCCATCTTTTATCGCCTGCTGTTCTGATGTACAGAGAAGGCCTTAGCAATGACCATTAATGCCCTTAATTGTTTTTGACATACACCAGCTCTTGCTCCAAAACACTGCGCTATAGTTTACGTCCATGGCCTGCAATGTAAACAGACCCACGCAACTCTGCTCTGACAGGGTTTGATTGCTCCTCCTCCCCAGCTCCTCCTTCAGATCTGCTTATCTGTCTTTTTTATTTCTCTTCGTCTCTGGTTTATCTGTTGCAGCAGTTTACACTTGTACTCCTCATGCTCAGTACTTTGCATACTACTCATATATACTCATGCTGCAGCAGTGCTATCTATGACACTGACTATTTCACAGAGGAATCCTGAAGAAATACTCCGAAAGCCTGGATTTAGTTTTCGCATCGTTATTGCATTATGCATCCAAAAGCTGCAATGTGAGTTCCTGGAAGAAAGAAGAAAACAAGATACCAATACTGTTGTAAACAAAAGCCAGACACACCAAAATTACATGGCTGGTATCCCAAAAGAAAATGCTAGGGGCAGGCATAGTCACTGTTTCTACCACAACAGGTCAGTCATCCCAAACAATGATTTACAAATGGTTTTATGTCTATAAAAATTCTGCATAGGCTCTCTTTAAGCAGATCTAGGCCATCATGTCCAAGCATACTACCTAGTCAAAATCAAGTAAGTCAAAATAAGTACGAGACAAGATCAAAGACATGTAAAATGGGTCATGACTAAGTCAAAACACAATTTAAACCCACATTTTAGCCTGCTTTCCTTATAAGTAACTTCAGAATTTCTACTGAAGGACAAGGCATGCCAGAGATTCTTTTAGTCCAGTAACTTTTAGGAGCGTTAATCCATTCGTTTATCTACTTATGTAATGCAGTGGTGTGTACATTTTTTTGTCTCTGTGTGGTGTGTGCCTGCTACACACCAAATTTGTTTTTAAAAGAATAAATAAACTTGAAATAAACTAAAAACTTGAAATTGAAACTAAGTCTCCATTGTAAGAGGTCCCTGTTTTCTAAAAATAAGTTGTTCCAGCCAGTGGAAAAGAGTCTTAAGTTGTGAGAGAGAAGCAAAGATGTTGGAGGGTCCACTCTTAATAGGCTCTCATCACTGAGCCATAATGGCCCTGCTCGTGTCAGTGAGCCCAGCCGAGGCCTGAAGGAGCAGCCAGAAATGAGTGCCAACGGCAGGCAAGACAAGGCTTCATAGGCTGGTTTCCTGCTAATGAATAGCATGCACACACGGCATAGTTTTGCAAAGAAACGAGGTCTTCCTAGGATATGATACTCTTTTGGATTCTGAAATAAAACATACGCACCAAACCAATTTTAGATGCAGAGCACATTAGCTGGTCATAAATCTGTCTGGACGAGGTGAAAGAGTATAAACACTGGCATGACAACTACAATGAAAAACAACCACAAAGATGTCAAAGGCATTTTTATTAACAATTGACTCTTTATGACACACAGATGCAAATATAGAGCTGAAGGTGAATTGGGGAAAACTTAAACAAAGCAGACAGACAACGGAGCGGAAAGGTGACAGAGAGGAAAGGAAAGAGACCTCCAGTTCCTGAAATACCTCGGACTGATGGCACGTGTGAAGGCCTCGGATGACATAATGTGTGGCACTGGGGCACTGGGCAGCCCATGGGAAAAGCAGAAAGGTAACGGGGGGCCACACAAACACCAGCTGTGGCATTGTGTCTGAAGGCTCTCTGAACAATGGCTGTCCCAGCCTGTGAGGTATGGGTTTTTAACCAGGACCATCCGAAGGCTGTGTAAGTGTCACGATGCAGGTGTTTCAATGCAGACGTGCCACTCCATGCAGCTCTATGCATGTGTACGTGAAGGCGAGTCATTATGAAATATTTGTGATAATGTTTGTTGTTCTGTTCTGTTGTTTGTTTTGTGAATTTGGTTCGGGTGGTGTCCTGGTGGACCAGCCGCTTTCACTTTGCCTTATCTGAGGGTTGCATTAACTTCCTGGTGGTCGGGAAATTGGTTTGAACTTTTGAAACTATTGTTGGCTGCCTTCAGTCAAAAGCTGTTCCGTTGTGACATTTACGCTTAAGGTTTAAACTTTTAAACTCAAAGCTTAAGCGTCATTTGAATATCATTGTTTTATAGCCACTGATTGGACTGGTGGCTGATCTTTTGGCCTGGCCCAAATTTTAAGGGTATCCTGAAAAAAAAGATCTGGATCTGGACTATTTTGAACAGCTGAGTGTAGACCTTTGGTGACCTAAAAAAACAGTTGTAAAAAAAGTCCATTTTTAAAATTGTCAGAGAGGTTTGGCCTGATTTATTTCTGGACTGCTACAGATTGTGAATGTGGAGCTGACAATAATGCAATGCTTTACACCAAAGAATTTCTGGTGAATAATTCTGAGTCATTTATTAACGTAACTTAAACAGGATCACACTCCAGGTCCTGCCAGATGAGTTGGCCTTTGGCAGGCTTTTGAACAGCTATTCGGTCATTGGCCCTATTAAGTTTGGCATGAAAGGCGTCAAGTCTGAGCGATGTTCAGACAGATTGCTCTTCCTCCCACTTAGATGGAGTCAAGGCAGCTTCATTTAGCATATCTGCAGCCAAGATTACGGCAGCCCGACTCCACTTTTGCATCATCGTCAGCCCACACACACACACACACACACACACACACACACACATAGTGTTTACATACAGCTCCGCTGCTCTGTCTCAGGCCTACACTAGCTGTCTTTGTGAAATGATGAAAGAATCGTATCACATCCTTGACTACATTTTGTTGTTTCTGCTCTTCCTAGCTGTGCCAGTGTAACACCTCTGCTGTGATGATTTTCTTTTTTCTTTTTTCTTACCTTTACAAACCTTTATATTATTTATTTACACTATGTACATTACAGATATATGCACATGACACAAATGATTTCTGAAGGATGAATCACCTAGACTGGCCAATTTGCCTCATTTCCTCTGCCCACATTCACCACAATCATCTTTGCTGGCTATCATCCCTATCTCTTTCACCAGTTTACTCAGTCACCCACTTCCCTTCAGTGGACTGTGACCAACTTCATGTGAGGCCCAATGTCAGGACTCACTCTCTTTCCTAAAGTCTCTGCAGCCGACACCTCCCTATATGGTATTTGTCAAAATGGACTTCACACAACATTTCAACAACATTTTAACATGATGTCTGGGTAGTATGCTGTCCAGACAGAATTTTAGACAGTCAGCTGGCTTGACTATAATGCTGTGAGACAATTTTGAATGATTATGATGCTCAGCCAAAAACATTAAAAAGACACATTTTTTGTATAATTTTTTGTAATTACTGATTGTACTTTTCTAACATGACCTCTGGCAGTTAGGTTGCCCTGTTAATTTGCACAAGGTTTCTTCCCTGAATAAATAGTACAAGACAGTTTTGTTTGGCCCTGTAACTTTTGAGTGCTCATTGTTAATGTCTCTAAAACACAAGAAGACAATTCCATTGCAAATGTATAAACATATTATTAAAAACTAAATTGAACATCAAATACAGGCTAATGTAGTGTTGTATTTCCGTATCATATTTAACAAAATGTTGATTCCCAAAATAATAATGCAGCTACACGATTCAGTGTTAGTGTGTAACTGGACCAACACAGTGGATGAAGTCAATTTGTGGGAATTATGGCGCTTGACCTCACTGTCTCCTGCCTTAGAAATTCAACTGAAGTGGCTATGATAATTGTGACCATGTGCCTGTATTAACAGAGATCCTCAAGGGGGAGATCTGAGATATGATTGAATGGCTGCCTTCGAGACTTCACACAGCGACCTGGATCACCTTCAACTTTGAAATACGTTGAGACTACTTGCTGCTATATTTGCAAAAACAGATAACAAATTACAAGCCCACCCGAGGTGATGATTAACACTCACACTCACTGCTTTGTCTTTTTTAAAATTATTTGTAAACAGAATTCTTCAGCAGGTGAGCAGTGACCTCTTCTTAATGTAGCCATGTGCTCATGCCCTATGCCCTGAGGTAACCGAGCAACTCTACACTGGCCGGCGATGGTAGTGATGACAGCCAGGGTCGGTGTTGAAAGTCATCACCGGGTGCATCTGTGGGAGGAAACTGGAGCTCTGTGTCCAGAGGTTTCCCACTAAAGTAAAGTGGGCCGAGGCTCTCACATCTGCACAGCATCACTAAATGGCAAACACACTGGCCTGTGAAACAGGGGCCCT
Organism: Limnothrissa miodon; assembly: GCA_017657215.1. Taxonomy (NCBI): domain Eukaryota; kingdom Metazoa; phylum Chordata; class Actinopteri; order Clupeiformes; family Clupeidae; genus Limnothrissa; species Limnothrissa miodon. The sequence continues at coordinate 405,480 of JAGFZM010000061.1, forward strand.
GTCTCTAGCCATCTGCTCCCTAGTGAGCAGTGGGGTGGCCAATAAAGGAAAACGGGCCCTTAGGTCCTTTACAATTGGCTTGCTGTTGAAATATCTATTTTGCTCCGTGTTTGCTCTACTACACACAGAGACTACAGAAAGCACCAACAGCATGTTTAGCTTATAGGAGCAGGAGCGCAGAGGGGGGTTAGGGCCTCTGTCATGCCTTCCTCGTGGTGTTTCTTTTTTCTGTACTGATGTTGATTTGTAACTCACTTTGGATTTGGTGTCTGGAACATTTTCTTCAGTGTCTTTGTCTAAATAGCAGAGCTAGAGCAGAGATGTGTTTTTTTTTTTTCTGCCACTCTTGTTTGGTACCCCCTGCATACCACAGATGTTCACATCACAGACCCGGCTCCTAGAGCGTTGTTATTTTCCCTGAGTTATTTTCCGAGATTGAAATCGCTCTTTTGAATGCAAATATTTGTCCTGCTGTAATTGTAGTTCCCCCTTCAAATGGGGCTTAAATGGCAACAACCTTGAGCTTTACAGTTTCTATTGTCTGTCAGATACAATAGATGTTTTAATCCCCCCCCTCCAAAAAAAAACCCTTCACAAGGACCTCTATTAATGTTCAAAGTCACCCATAATGCTCACTGGTTCCAACAACAACACGGTGCTATTCTTGAAAACCTGTTACAGTGTTGTGTGATTATTCATCTTCCACAGGTGTGTTTTCATGTTTTGATGGTCTGAATTGAATTTCTAGTCTGTTTCCTCCAGGTGATGTATGGCTGTCCCCTGTGACCGTCATAAAAGACCAGAGAGCAGATGGAATTTCTTAGAAACTCTGAAGCATTCCATGGAGAATGCATGGGATCAGAACATGCAAAGGACTTGTGAGGGTTAGGTTCAGATGGTTGAAAAATTATTTTTGACTCATCTTTAAAAATTCTACATTCCACCTCAGACTACTCGAAGTTGACCTATCCTGTTTTAAAATGCACGGAGACCACTCTGATCCCAGCACCTCACCCACTGTAATTATTGTCACGTATCCTGCTTGAATCTCAGAGTCTAGGCCAGGCTACTGATCTGAAACAACATGAAACAGACTGTTGTTTTTATGTCTGGCCTATTGCTGAACAATACTTTGGCTTTCATTTGAGTTGAGTCATGTAAGGATCTTGAACTCATTTTAACTTTTCTGAGATATATATCTGTCTAGAAGTCTGATTAAATTTCCATAGGCCTCTGTCAGCTCAAAGGCCACAACAAGTTCAACATTGCTTTTTATACATTTCCTTTTATTTATATTATAAATTTGGGCACTGATTTCTAGGCTATGAAAGATGAATTTGCCTTTGCTTCCACAAACAAGTTCGCTAACTCACAGATTTGTAGGAATAAACACCTCATACACAACAGCATCATTCCTTTCATACATAACCAGCAAAGACTAAAGTAACAAGTTTGGGTTTACTGCTACTAACATGATGCTCAGCATGGCATAACAGAAGACATGTCAGTTTTGTTCTGTGCAAAAGGCTGTACTTCCAGGAATATGTATATATATTTTTAAATGTTGACGAAAGACATACAAAACACATTTTTGTGAAATAGTCTGTTAAATTTGGCACCCAATTAGATTGTATTTTATAGTTACACATAACCTACTACAGTCTGCAGACAAATCTGAATGGAATGATAACATTGTGAGACAATACATCACATCTCCCAGGTGCTCAGTGCCATCTGGTGGTAAAGCCAGGAACTTTACTTAGCTTCTGTCAGAGTTGTCAAATGTATTCAAATCCCAGATAGGGGTTATGTGCATTTTGTGAAAAGTGAAAAAATCTCAAACATAGATTTCTACTAATAATATCAATGGCAATAAGTTGTGTGCAAAACCACCTAGCTTCACCTAGTTGTAAATAAACGCTTTTTCAAATAGAAAAAACAATAAACAATTTAAAATGAAACAGCCAAACAGTCCACTCACCCATGACATCCCCTTTAATTAAAAGCTGCAACTGTAAAACACCACACAACATTTACACACAACAACTTATTTAAATCACTCAATAGCTTTTCGTAGTCTCGTAGGCTTCTGGGAAGGGGAGGGAAATATGTCCTGAACCCATGACAAGAGGCAAGATCCCTGCATTTGGCACGACGTTCCATGACAAGGTGAGGGTGATGTTCTTATTAGACCTGTAACAAATACCACACATATGTCTACACATAGCAAATCTATATGCCTAATTGAAGAAGGAACAAGAAAATGTAGTGACAGAGTAAAAACTGCAACAATTATACCAATGTGTGCGTTTTAAAAGAACACTCAACAACGTAACAATAGAATGCAGACCCAGGAATCGAGAACCAGGTCTCAAAATGGTTCAAATTTTAACCATCAGAATGGTTAAAATCCTGTCAATTTCCACCCCCACAACAAATTACCCAGATGGAAAAAAACAAGCATTAAAAAATGTAAATGCTTACCTAAGACCGTTTCCATCATCAAAGAAGAAGTACTTGGACTTAGTTTCCTTCAGTCTCAGCTTCGTGCTTTCACCCCTCAAGACTATTTTGTCCCAAAGAACAACCTGGTTGAGGGCCTGGGGGTGAAGCAAAATTGTTCATAGAAACACAACAGTCATTGATCACTTTTATATATCTTTGAAAGTGAAGTTGTTCAGGAAGGTGAAACCACCCAGAAGAACATTCAAGACTATGATAGTTTATTCCTGGTGTGTGTTTGTTAATAAGTGTTCTTGTTTTCCTTATAGCCTGACAGCGAAACCACTTTAAACTATATTGTAAACTTCAGTCAAAATCTGACAATGACCAAAACTTACATTGTTCTTGGTAGCATACTCGGCTGAAAGGTACAAAAAGAGCTGCTTTACATTCCAATCAAATACTGGCTGCAAATGTAAATGTGCATTAAGGAAAGCAAAACTTTGGCAATCAATCCTTTAAGACTGAGACCTTTTTATGACCTTAATCTGATTGAAATGTATAAATAGACCAGGCAAAACCACATATTTACCAATCATGCAATCCCAATTTCTAATGAAGAAAAAGTCCACTTCAAGCACTAAAATCAAGTGGTGTGGTCCACACAAGTTACATTGCACTGGTGCCTCTACAGTAGTAATTAATTCAGATCAATTGAAGACATATAATATACATATGTAATAGCCTAATTTTAGATATACACCACACTAACTAAATACATTTAATTACATTTTATGATCACAACTAACATCAACATTAATGGAAAAGTTCTGCGGTAAGAAAAGATATCAGCTGTGAGGTCAAACGTGATGAAGCCCAAATCACTTCTCTCTCTTGGTCCAGTGAAGTCATCCACATTCTTCCTGAAATATGAGAAATAAAGAAATAAAATATGAGAAATAAAATATGATTTGGGATGGGGGGCTATTACCTGCGGAAATAATCATTAATGTAATCTATTCCACGGGTGTGCCTGTGCCACCCACAGAACCAGCTGGCACACCCAAAAAACTGAATACATTTTTTTTTTTTACATATATGTAGCTTTTTCTACATTGTTTGACTCACCAGTCGATCAATTTGTAAAAATTGCCACCATGGCGATGCATTACGACACCTGGCATGTTAACCGATCAATTAATAAAAAAAGTGTAATCAGGCGAAGGGGGTTATGACACCTGCACCTGGCAACCAACCTAATGACCTGATCATGACCCTCTGACAAGCAAGCACTGCACGAGCGATAAAAGTGTTAGTAGCTAGTGTTCCATGGAAACCACCGTCTCCGCGCGGTGGACGAGCCTCCATGCCAGCCGAAACTTCAGGCTGTCAGAGGAAGATTTTTCCCGCTAAATGGTATGCCCGCTACAGTTGGTTGGAGTACTGCATTAAAATGGGTGCGGTTTTTCGAAAGTTTTGTGGCCACTTCAGCACAGATGTTAAGGAGGACATATTCGGTAAAATAAGAATGAGAGACTGGGGACATCTAGGTCAGTTCAGTTTTGTGTGAAACATGAAAAAAGTAAAGCTCACTTTTCTGCTGTGGCCCGGCATAAAGGTTACATAGATAGGCCTACAGCGAGCTGGAAACAGTGATATCCTACATCAGGTCACAAACGATAATACATAGGAGAATGAATGAATGAATGAATAAATAAATAAATAAATAGGACAATAAATTTGGCACACCCAGTGTTTGCTGGTGTACACCCAGTGTTTTTTTTTCTGGCTACGCCACTGACGTAATCAAAAGGATTTGGCCACTGTAGAGTAATATTGTAGCCCAACATGTAGACTGTGGACACAAATTTTGGCCTGACATAACTATTGCATTGTCCGCCTAAGGTTACACTTTCCAGTAAGGATTGAAAGCAAAACTACACCAGGTCGTCAGCGCCACTTTTGGTCTGAAACAAAAATTCAATAAATAGCCTAATTGTAAAACATTACATACAAATTTCACAATTAAAGTTAAACAGGTGTCTGATCTCGCCGTTTTACTTGTGCGTTAGAAAAGTAACGTTAACTCTAACGTCACAACTTCCGTACCGCCCGCTACCTCCAAAGTTATTTATGCACGTACCGCTACCTCAGCAAGCTTAGGTTGATATTGCATGACGTGCAGTTCTGCAATTGGGTGCTTTTTAGCATGCTCTTGATGCGACGGTAACTATCCAAATCAACGCTAGCATGTAATTGAAATGCTGGATGAAATACTATCACAAAATATGAATGTAGATCTAGTCCTCATAATCCGTAAAAGTCCAAACAGACATCCTCCACTCTAGAAATAGTCACAAAATAGACACGTTATAATGAAAGCAGGAAGAAAACGACACATATGTTACTGTAAAGTGAGGATAACGTTGGCTATTAAAATACTTTGTAAGGATATATTTGTTGTGTACCTCCGCGGCTTTCTAATTACACGAACTGTCTGTATTAGCACTGGTTGTGCAATTGAAAAAGACTTACAGCATCACTTTAGATACGTGGATGTCCACCGGTATGCTTCTGTCTTTGAATGCAGTCGTGATAAAACAACCAAACGTAAGAGCAGCCATTACACTCAGTGAAAACGCAAAAAGAGAATTTGCCCGTGATAATACCGTATTCATTTTTAAATGTATACTAGATTAGATAAATACAGACTTATAAGTGAATTACTCCAACAATGCACGGAGGGTTCAACAGGAAATTAGCATGATATTTGAAGATTAGGAAGTTGATGTTCTTCCTTGTTGTAGTTACATCCTGTAAAACGTAGCGTAGGCCTATGTTGCCGTCTACTGGCAGGGTGGTAATATTGCACTTTTTAAAGTAAGCTGAAAAAGTTGCATGTTTTGATTCATTAATATTAGTTGACCAAGTGGAAATTAAACTTAGCTAAATAAATTAGATACAATAACCACGCTATATAATAACCTATATAATGTTTATATGAGCTTTATATAGTCTATTTTCTATTGTATTGTGTATTGTATTGTTGCAGATTATAGGCCTATCTGTAATATTTCTTGCCCATCAAATGTGTACTACTATGCCTACATGTATTTGTTGTTTGTCTTGTATATTTAAGGATACTTGTCCAATAAAACCTGATTTTTATTCTAATTCTGCTAGGCCCTATGTCTTATTATTATCAAGTGATAAACAGATTGGCCTAGAAGGCCTCCCAGTGATGAAGTGGTGATTCTGGTGGAAAGAGTATAGGCTGCCCATTGTTTGTTTTCAGATGCATCCAGGTGTCATAGATTTTGTTAATTAGTTAAAGTAGACATGCTAACCTAGGCAGTGTCAATCATGGTCAATCATTTCCAATTATTTTGTGAACGATTATAATGTGGCTATAACTACAGCTAAAGGAATGCATCCCAAAACATTCTTAATAATGTAAAAGCGCCATTTGTTTTGACTTATAGGGCCTGTCTATCATATGTTTTACAGTGACCAGAATAATATGACATATACTTTATGTTACTGTGACCAAATCAGACGACGGCATTTACCTTATAAAAAGAGTTTATATGAATCACTGAATGGCCGTTTAACTGAAGGCTTGTGTCATCTTGGGACAGCATACTGGCATGATATATCTTGATTCATGTATGACTGACATTTTCACTCTGTTAAAAAAGAAAATCTTAAAAAGGTTCACATATAAACATATAAAAGCAAAAGTGACCACACGGCATAGATGTGAAGTTAACAATACCATGCTGGCCTATTCCTACTGTGACAAAGCCCATAACTATGCCTTGTTCAAGTGGCCCATTTTCCATGGGCAGCTGCCTTATCATGTTCCTTCTCCTTGCCCAGCTGCTGAGGGAAATATCTGTGCCACAGTGGCATATGATCCCCGTCAACACGTTGCCGGGCCCCCTCATTCCAAAACATTTGTGGAGCAGCAACAGAAACAACCACCGCCATTACAGCAATGACTGAGTTTCTGGAGACCCAGCCATTCGGCTATCATTACTCTAATGTTTACCTCTCTATATTTGCACTATTCTGCTTCAAGCTCTTCATCAAGATCAGCTTAAATATTCTCACACATTTCTATGTTGTGAGAGGAAATCGGAAAGAGGCGGCACGTATTGCTGCAGAGTTCTACGATTTTGGTCCAGGACAACGTGAGTGAAACGACATTTCGCTTCATATCATTTCTGTTTTAAGACCTGTGGGATAGACAGTAGCTTAATAGTAACTGGTCCATTGTTGCCAAAATGAACAGGGAATGCCCTCACAGACTATTATGGTATGGAAAGGCTTACTGTGTCTTACAGCTGCAAATCTGTCTCAACACAATATCTCTATGGATCCACTAGGATTTTAAGTAATAAGAGTTGTTGTATATGTTTGTGTAATTGGACTATGGGAGATACAGTTCTGAAATCATGCACTGAGCTACAATAGCCTGCATTTGGAGCTAACAACACTATCTTCTCTTTCACTGGGCTGTCCAGTTGGACATTTAGATGCAACAAAATTACAACTAAATATCTGCATGGCAGAGATTACTTGAGTTGGGATATAACATAAGTGGTAGAGTGTAGACTACCCCATATTAAAACATGCCATTAGAACTAGAAGGTTCTTCTTATTGAATCTAGACATGGTTATTAATCCTCTTTTGCAAATTAGTTGGGTGTAATAGGGTGTTACATTCAAAACCATTTGCCACACACAGTTAGAACACATTTGGCTGCAGATTTCATTGATAACTGTAAATGGCTTGTATTTTCATTATTTTATTTTCATTTGGTTAACAAGTGCAAAGGTGTAAACAGGTTGATGAGAAATACTGACCATGGCCTATTTTTGTGGTGAGCACAACATAGGCTACATTTGTCTGTATTTGAGTGTCTAAACCAAGTGAAGCAGGCTTTTTAGACAGCATGGGAAAAATACAACCGCCCTAAAAACTGTATTGTGTTGTTTTATTGGCAGTAAATCAGTGTTTTCTGTGCAAAATATTACATTACGCATGCAATGCAGTATTTTTCTGTCCAAAATGTTGCATTTACTGCGGCAATATTGCCGTGTAGGCTAATACTGTAGAAAAAGCTGTAGAAAACGGACTTTTTATCACAAGGGCGAACATAGCCAATATTAATATGCCAAATTTAAAGAAATAATGTAGACCTTTTGCTTGTACACGTTATCTTTACATTTATAGGCTATTCTAATTTTGTTCTCTAGGCAGAGGCAATGTTATGAAGCTTATTTAGGTTCTAAATTAATCATGACTTAAAGGGAATGCGGAGTTCAGCAGTCACGTTTCAGTAAATGTGATTTTAAAACTCATGGGGTGGGTTTGTCTCTGCTCCTTCTGTCATGGATGAAAACAAACTGCGTCACACACGTCGTAGAAAGGGGCGGGGTCGCATGAAAGGGGTGGATGTTCCCAGAAGACCATGGATTTCAAAAATTAAAAGTAAATCTGTGCTTAGTGTTTTCACCGAGGTAAACGATCCATAGTCAGCGCAAAAAAAAGCTTGGTGCCAGTGCTAGGCTATCCTTTCCCACCCCTCCCAGCAAAGGTTTTCCTGCTGCTCACTGCCGCTTTATGTTCTCTAAGAACCTTGGGTAGGCTATAACAACAACAACGCGGCGAGCCAATCAGAGTTAGAACTAGCTCGACTCACGCTGTCAGGCACTGCAGGCTGTGTGGATCAGATGCAAACATGCCTGAAGTTCCTGCACGGGAGACAGAGCTCACCGACAAGATACCAAAGAAAAGACCATTAGAGGATATATATGATTATCATCCCAAAAAGAAATCGTGCTGGGGAATTTTAACTAGTCAAGGTGAGTGAACCTTTGCAACCTGTTAAACTTTAGGCTATCACTTGCATCATGTTTTCAGCAGTAGACCAAACATAATCAGGTCCTGTCTTGGGCAAGAGTATAGCCTACAATTTAGTAATTATACAAAAAAAATCAGTATTGTAAATATATGTAGCCTATAGCTATAGCTATACTCTTATGGCCGACACTTGTCCAGTTGTCCTTACCTAATATACCAATCCCAACAGAAACTCTATACTTTGGTCTGCATGGGTGGTTGACTAAATTACACACACCTATAACTGCTAATGTGCATGGCCATCAGTGAAAACACACACACACACACACACACACACACACACACACACAAAATACATATATAATGTGGTAATGGGGTTATTTGTGTCATTATTATTATTATTATTATTATTATTATTATTATTATTGTCATTCTTTATCTTCATCTTTTTTAGTATAATTAGTATATAGTTTCTTATAATAAGTAGTATTAGTATTATTAGTATTATTATTAGTAGTAATGGGCTATTATTACTACTCACATACTACTCACTCACTACTTGATACTACTACTAGCAGTAGTAGTAACACCTAAGCAGAGGACCAGGTTGTCATTGACTTTGTGACTTGTTAATCTCACTCTCACACTTCCAGGACATCTACAGTACAGTAACCTTTGAGTCACATGTCTGTCCCATGAGTCACATCAGTGCTGTTCTAAAGAGGCTTTATCATGGTTAGTTAACCCTGTGTTTAAGACCCTGTGTTCATGTGCCTTGCACACCATTATGATATCAGATTATCTCCAAGTTTGCCTGAAGAAGGTTGAACCCATAGGAATCTCCTGTATTGTCTGTCAGTGATATTTGAACCCAGCCTGCCCAAGCTGTGTGCCATGTTAGGTAAAATGACGTAACAACATGCTTGTTGGAAGTCCTTTTAAAACCGAAGTAACTTATGCACAGAATTAAATGCTCTTTTGCTTTTCCAGAATGTAGGTTTTGTCACCATTGCAGCACACTGGACATATCAGAACATTTTCTGTGGAAAAAGGCAGGGATTTCATGCTTCTCGAATCTGTTACTTACAGACAGCTTTAATGTCGGTAGACTCTGAGACAGTTATGCAAGGCATTATGGGAGTGCTGCTGCTGTGTGCTGGAGTCCCAGATGAGGTCACTCAGGCAGTTTGTGCTTGTAATATTCATGAGGGACTGCATTCAGTCAGTTTGAATAGACATCCCTTTAGAACAGTACCAGGCGACCAGTGAAAGATCTTCTTGTTGCTGTCAGAGTCCTCTCTGTTTGTCATTAAAACAATGCTACTGATAAAGAGACAGGTAATTTGAGAGTGATAGAACTTATCTGTGAATGATAAGTTATTTTAGTTGCTTTTTGGTCTATAAATGCACTATAGTTGTTGGCAGTTTTAGACCTTGGACTCAGGCCTTGTGAGGTGACAGGCATGCTCTTGTCCACAGGCCATGTCGTACACGTATCAATGGCTAGATGTTCCATGGGGAGACGGGGACTTGGGTATGTACCATTCAGCACACCGCAGCTCCGGACATAGCTGTACCTCGGGAGAGTGTCAGTGTGTGTGTGTGTGTGTCAGTCAATGGCTGGCAGTGGTATGTGTCCAAGGAGGAGACACATTTGGGTGAGCAGGAGATAAATATAGCTGCACTGATTTGGCATGTTGCAACAACTGCAGGAGAGCTAGGCTCATATGCATGTCAACTCTAAACCCAAAGGGGATTTTTACTCAGCCCTACAGGTTGTTAAAAAAGAGTGGAAGTGGAACAACATGATTTCATAAAAATAGATATAATTACAAATGTATTAAGCTTATAAAGATAGAAAGATGTCAATACAAACCTGGAGCTAGGGGTGGGCGATATAGTCTAAAATATATATTGCGATATATTTTGAACCATAGACGGTAGATGATATATATCACGGTATACTTTGGTATGTAACTTACAGCATAACAGTTTCTTAATGGTTACCATAGCATAAAGTACAACAGTTGTTTAGTCATTGTTCGGAGGTGTTTAATATTGGACTCTCAAATTCACACAGAAGTAAACTGGTAAGCTGCATTCGTGTCAGGCAGTAGCTGTTCAATTTATAGGCACTTACACAGTTTTGTTGTAAGAATGAAAAGGTGCTATCAATAAGGTGAAGCTACAGGTCAACATTTTTTCACATGGTTGTGGAGACGCAATGAGTCTATCACGGTATGCCAATATGACCCAAAATCTCTATCATTGGCCAAATGCATATTGCATACGGTATATATCGTCTATATTGCCCACCCCTACCTGGAGCAACATCTTGACAATACCTGGTTAGATCTTGAGCATGAACTGGACCGGACGGGTCTGGTATTTCTGTTGGGGGCCCCTTCAATGTGTGTTCAACTGCCAATGTTCTATTCAATGCACTGGTATATTGGGGAGGCAGCACTAGGAAGAGGGATGCTGGGTGACTGGCCAGTCTGGCGAGAAAAACTGAAGCTGATGTATATTTACACCTACGTGTAGTCTACAGTACTAAAATGGATCCTCTTCAGTCTCAAATATGTTAATGATAGTATCCCTGTCTTAACATTTGAAGAACCTTTATTTTCACTTAAAAATTGTATTCATACACTGGCTTATTTAGCATAAAATCTACTTTTATTAATTCACGAGTGCTGCTAATACATGCAAAATGATGATAATGATTTTGCAACATCTCCTTATGTTTATGTATGTTCTTGTGTATGTGTGTGTGTGTGTGTGTGTTTAATAGGTTCCTGGGCTGACCGTTCCCCACTTCATGAGGCAGCATGCCAGGGACGTCTGCTGGCTCTTCGAACTCTCCTCTCACAGGTACTCTCACCTGGGCATTTGTACCTCATTATAGCAAGACAGCCTGAACCACAGACACATTCTTCAATAAAATAGTGCTTTATCTTGGTCAACATTGTGTTGAACGCACACACGTGTGTGCATAACTGAACTACATAATTTATTTGTGATGTGTTCAAAACAGAAACAACAAACAGTTTGTGAAGACAAATAATTGTGTGTTGATTTTTTTTTCACACAAGGGTTATAGTGCAAACAGCATCACTATTGATCATGTGACCCCTCTGCATGAAGCCTGTCTGGGGGACCATGTGGCCTGTGCCAGAGCACTCATTCAAGCTGGTGCAAATGTAAGTCATTCAAATGTGACAACACATTTTATATTCAATATTATTCAATATGAATGCATACAATAATAGTTCATGTTTGTATGTACATACCTCTGTTCACCTTTCAGTGTGCTTGTCTTGTTTATATATTGCTTGTCTAATTTTATATATGTAAATGTAGATTATACTACAGTATTGGCATCCTCAACCCAATTTTATGTAATGTCTTCCTGGTAGGTGAATGCAACCACAATAGATGGGGTAACGCCGTTGTTCAACGCCTGCTCAACAGGCAGCTCGTCATGTGCAGAAGTGCTTCTGGAAAACGGAGCCAAGCCTCAAGCTGAACTATGCCAGCCATCACCCATTCATGAGGCAACGAGTAAAGGTAAACTACTCACAATCATGAACACTAATCTAAAGTACCCAGCAAAAAAAAATAATTTATCAATAGCACAGTTGTACAGCATTAGTAGTAGTACAGCTGTTTGTTATTGTAGTTTGCGTTTAAAGGGAGAGTAACTGATTTGGTTTGAGATTACTGTAATAACTCAGTAAGGAGATGTCTGCAAAAACTTTTCTTTAGATACTTTGATATATATATAACTGATAATGTTTTATGAGTTGTTAACTGACAATCTGTAAATCTCAGATTTTCTCAGGCACCATATCTGTACCTTCTCTTCCTAAGTGAAGCTTTTCATTCTCAGGGAAAGCATCATGTGTAGAAGCGCTAATTGCCTGGGGTGCTGATGTGGACTATGAGATTCCTCATCTGGGAACACCACTCTATATTGCCTGCATCTCCCAGGAGCTCCAGTGCACACAAATCCTCCTTGACGGAGGTATACAAGCATTTGTTTGGCACAATTGTCAATAATTGGTCTATATCAAAAAAGCATATGAAGGGTTCGGATGTACAACCATCTAAATCAATTTTCAGAAATATTTTTTATAATAATTTCTAGGGAAACTGAAACTATGAAACGTATTAAATGAAAACAATCAAAATGGATTTGGGGCAGATAATGTAGTGTATATAAATGATAATTCATCACAAATGGACTCAATTTACATTTGAACTCTTCATATTGAAGGAGTGCTAAGCCACATTTCTTAAGAGCAGAATGTAAATACTACTAATAATGATAATTATAATATTTTTTTAGGAGCCAATGTACAGAAAGGCCATTTCCTAGAGACTCCTCTGCACGCTGCAGCTCAGAAGGATTGTACAGAGGTCATTAAAGTTCTGCTAGAGTTTGGGGCCAACATAAATGCCAAAAACCTCGATTTGAAGAGACCAGTGGAGACAGCACCCCCTAGCAGCTTGGCAGAGGGCCTGCTGCTACTCTATGAAGGTAATTCTTTTAATTAGTGAGAAGCACTTGCCCCATATGAGTAAAGTTAATTTGTATAGTGCCTTTCACAAACATTGTTATCATTGTTATCGGTGCTTAACATGACAGGCCAAAATACATAGGCCTACAAGACAAGGCAAAATATAAAATGTGCTGGTAAGACAAAACATATTGACAAAGAGAGCTTTGCAATCTTCAGTCTTGCTGTAGGACAACAGACCTCTTTGGCTGTGTGCTTACTAGTGCAAGGGTTGACAGAGTTTGAACAGTGTTTGATATCGGTCTGTAGCTAATTTCGAATTTGTTCTGTCAATCCTACAGCAACGCCTCGTTCTCTGTTGCAACTGTGTCGCCTGAGCATCCGGGAGTACTTGGGTCCCTCCAGGCTCCCCCTCATTCCTCATCTGAAGCTGCCCACACTCCTCAAGGGCTTTCTGCAGTACAGATAGACATCCAGACACCCTGCATGGAAATCCTCCCCTTTCTCACTTTGACTTCCTCTCTCCGTCTCTCTCTCTCTCTCTCTGTCTGTTTCTGTGTGTGTGTGTTTGTGTGTGTTTTAATGTTATCTCACTTTTTGACCTCTCAGTGGCCTACATACTGTATGTTTTTTTTCTGTAACACTTGCCATAACAAAGTGCTTGCAACAGTTACTGAAAGCATCAATTTACACAAACTAACTGTGTTACATGTTCATAGGCAGGTGAGGTTTACATGAAGCCCTTTCCTCTCCCAGCACCAAATACACAATCAGGAGTTGGAGGAGTTGGAGCATTTTAGTCTAAATGGCTGATGATCATGTGTCTGTAATTGACTTGTTTTAACTAATGTGGATAAATGTCATTCAGAGCCATGACTCAATACCCTTCTTTCTACATGCTGGTGTGTGTGTGTGTTTGTGTATGCGTGTGTGCGTGCGTTAGTGTGTGTGTTTCAATGAGTGTCTCTTTGGATCCTTAAGTAACAAAATAAGCAGATTTTGTGAATGTGTATGCCAAATATGAAGGACAGAGAGAGGTAAGGGCAGGTTGCTGTGCCAATGACCGTGGATCCTGTGTGTCCTGTCTTCCACAACTGTATTCTACTGATCACTGATTTTGAGCAAATGCCTAAAGCATATTTATTATTGTAGTATTTGTTGTGAATTGTCCAATAGATACATCTTTTTTTGTAGATTAACACAAAAACATATTGTTGACATTCAGAGAGAGTCTGTTTCATTTGTGTAAATGTACAAAGTTCAAATAAATTTGAATCTGATACGTTGATGTGTGTGTGTGTGTGAGTGTCTGTGCATGCCCATGTGTGTAGTGTCAGTCATAAGGCTGGCTGAGAGATTTGGGTGGGCAGGTGATAAATATAGCTGCTCTGATTTGACAAGTTGTGTGTGTGTGTGTGTGTGTGTGTGTGTGTGTGTGTGAGAGAGAGAGAGAGAGAGAGAGAGAGAGAGAGAGAAATGCAATTCCATGATAATGTTGACTGTAAGAGCTATGCAATTGCTTATGTACACTGACATCCCTTACTATATGAAAGGAATAGGCAATAAGAAAACAGAAAGAAAACATTATTAACATCATTACTGTTTTGCACTTTGTGCCAAATACTTGTGATTAGTTGAAAATTGTAATAAGCTGCTACTTAAACCCAGAAGTAATTTTAGCCCTTACCTCGAAAATGTTATTGTGGGATACTGGCAACTGCACTTAAAATCTTACCTCTCCTGAAAGTAGCCTAAATGCCGTAACACCGGTATTGGTTCTGAAACATTGAAAAATGGCAGGTTAAACTTTGGAACATTGAGAACACCACGTTTATGGGGAACCTTCGTATACTTTTGAACCATGTAACAATACAAGGAAGTGTCAGAAGGGGGCAGAAGAACATTTCTTAGCCCATGCCTAAAAAACAACAGTAGCCTGCTCTACTGACGCTTGCGTAACATGGCAGTCAGTCATGTCGGCTGTCAGTAGCGTGGTCAGTGGTTGTCGTCTATAGATCAGTCTGATAAACACTGTTTGAAGTTCATGCCCGTCCATTATGTATTATATGGCGTAGGTCACTTAATCTGTAGCTATAGCTGTTGACTTCTTCTTAGCAATGGTCACGTAATTAATTGCGGGAAATTGCGCAATCGTCGGAGAAATTGTTATAACTTAAGTTATGGAAAATTCTGATACCTATGCAAAAGAATTTATAGGCGACGATTTGACATGTTCAAGGTCAACATGGTCCACATATTATTTTGGAAAAGAACGCATGCGTTGATCACCTATCACATGCAGCTGAATGTAAACTGTTGCCGTGCGCTGTGTTTAGAAGATAAGCTCTCAGGGCGAATCCGTTAGTCGCTGAGTAGAATAGTTTATCACGACTGTTTTCTTCTTGCATTGGCAGTATGATCATGACAGTTTTCAAAGACCTTCTTGTCAAATGTCAAAGGGCAGTAACATAGACGGATATCTACAACTGGATACCTCAAGTTTGGGATTTATACGAGCTCTGGAACATAACAGAACATCGTGAGTTACACGAGCGTATTCTGATCCTTCGTACAGTCAAGCAAAGGAATGAGTGATTTGCGATTCTGGGACCAGCTGGAACCTGGCAGTTCTGAAGTCGACTGGTGTGAAGGCAATTACTTGATATATCCCAACATTGCGGAGTTTTACAACACGGTCTGTTCTTAAGTTTTCCCCGCCTAACTTCTCTGAAAATGTTGTATTCGGTGATGTAGACTTTAGCATCGTCTCTTTGACTGGGTTGACCTCACACATTTAGACAGTTTTGACAGAGCGAAAGTAAGTAAAAGTTGAATGCCACGAATCACGATTAGGATTTACTCGATTATTGAGAAATCGAACTATATGACGACAGCGTTTTGATGTTTAGAGCCAATGCTGACATATTTCATATTCATAACGCGCACTTTTTTGTTTATTTGTTTTATATTTATTTTGCTGTTGGATTTTTTTGTTATAGTCATTTTGCTTACAATTTCCTTTTCACATTTGTTTTATCATTTCAGATCAGCAACATCTTGTTTTTTATTTTGCCACCTATTTTGATGTGGTTATTCCGCCAATATGCCACACATTACAACAGTGGAATATATCTAATATGGATTCTTCTGGTGGTTGTTGGTAAGTATCTTTATGACACCAATTGGAAAGGTGGGATGATAGGCCTACCTTGTCTGCCTGGGATACCAGATTTCACCATTAAAAAAAATAACAGAAATTACTTGTATTACCAATTACTGCATTTATGACATGATACATTTCAGGGTGAGAACTGGGATGTGAGGAAAATAGGCTAGCTGTCAACTACCAGTGGATATAACCTCAGTGCAATGTGTAAATTGTAGACTATGTAAGGAACTAGGGCAGAGTTTAATCCTTAGGTCTACCACAGATGTGCTGGAGGTTGAAAGAAATCCAGTTCATAAATATCTTGAGAGGTCATCATATTTCAAGCTTGCAGTCAAAATAGGCCATGATAACCAGTTCACTCACTCCAAAAAACAAACTCTAATTCTTAAACATCATTCAGACTGAATATTTAAGAGTAAAGATACCATGCCCACACCTCAATGTGTGTATAGGCTATGTGCGTCTGAGTGTAGTAGTTTTTGGCTTAAAAAACTAGGCCCTCTAGTGAGTTAGAGAACAGCCTTTAACAACAGTTCGAGACTATGGTTGCAATGACTGTTGGGTTAGTTTTGTGTTGAATGATAGTCGATTGAACAGTTTTCAACAAGTTTGTGTAATTGGAGTACCCAAGCCCACGCAGTGACTCTTTTCTGTTTCCACAGCAGCATGGTAAACACTGCTTAGACATTGTCATTATAGATAAAACAGCCTGTATTAGAGATGCCTGTCCCGTCTGTGCACGCCCTCTTTGTGTAGATTATACAGTTCCTCTACAGATATCCAAGTGCACAGAACAAATATCCTGCACCACCCATCAACCTGGCCCTTGGCCCTCGAGGGCTAAAGGTCATTCAGATAATCTTCAAATTCCCAGTAGGTTGCAATAATGTCTGTGCCCAATGCTGTGCAGTGTTGGAGTTGCTTCTTTCAAGTATCAATTTTTTATCTGTTATTATTACAGGGTATGGACAGGTTTTCTGTAGTTTACAGAAATGAGGGTGGACATGTCTATATTTTCAGAATCAATGATGTTTTAGCTGCATTTAGCTGGTCAAAACATGCCCAGTGCACACTTTAAACTGAGATCTTCTCTTGCTTCAGTTGCTAAGAGGCTTGATCAGTGCTTAATCCTGGATTAATGCATTAGAAAGAAAACTCCTTGAAAGACCAGTTTGCTGAGATTGTGTGAGTGTCTTGACCCAATAAGTGTTTCTATTGAATGTAAATTGTTTAACAAAGACAGTCATTGGCACTGGTACTATATGGTACTGGTACTTTTGGGGAAATTACAAGGAATGGAATAGAGTGGTGGAGTTTGAAATTAGACCATTATTTTATTTATTTATTATTATTATTTTTAAATTATGCTCAGTGCCACATGTCATGCCAGAGGTCTGAGATGCATCACATTACAGTGCAATGTAGGATACCAAGGAGTGCTTGTTCTGAACAGAAACATTCCATGCCTTAAACCCTTAAGACAGAGAATTTGTGGCTGATAAAATTGTGGCTGATAAAATTGTGCTATCCAAGTGGTTTTAACTACAGCATGTTAAAAACCCACGTACCTCCACAGAGTTACAGAAAGAAGTCGGTTCATAGGAAATAAGGTTCCCATTCATTTCGCCATAGACATTTCAAAAAGGCTGATTCTAAAGGTTTTAAAACTCTACAGTGTAATCAGCTATGGTGTATATGATCATATAAACGCTTATTCAGTGAAAAGAAACAGATAAAAAAGATAGGTCCTAAGTGGTCAGATGATTATTGCCTTTAGGAATAACAAATAAAAACGATAAAAACACACATTTTTTAAAAGCTTATATCCTGTAAATGTGATTTGTGATTTCGAGAATTGTCCCAACTTCCTTCATCCGTGAGTGTTAATTAGAGGTCATGAGGATAGCAACAGTGTTCTCAAATCTTATTCTTTAAGGAAGCTCAATTTTGGCAGTTCCCTCCCTGGCTATTTAGGGATAAACAAACTGTGTAACACTCTTTACACTTTTTTTCATCGTGCTTCACATTGTTTACATTGTTTGTAGTGTTGGTCATGTTCTCCTCCTTTTTGCTACAGGCATTGGATCCACCTATTTCCATGCCACCCTTAGTTTCCTGGGGCAGATGCTGGATGAGCTGGCCATTCTCTGGGTGCTTATGTGTGCCATTGGAATGTGGTTTCCCAAGCGATACCTGCCACGAGTCTTCAAGAAGGACAGGTTCGACAGATCATACAATATTTAATGGACATCTGTCATTATCTCACCTGTTGTCCATGCACTCCAGTTGTATTCAGAAGAGTGCATTCCATTTGTAGCCATTCAACCATTCTTTTTCCTTCCATTAAAGCAGGGCTAAGCAACGTTCTGTTTTTTTCTCTCACAAGCTCCCTCTAAAGACCGCTGTATTGCATTGTATTGCACTGCATTCTATTGGAGGCGGACCGCTGCTGTTGAACATTGCAAATGCTGTATCTACCGTTGTAGGCCACAGTGGCGCATTCTACACCGTTCATTCGCCTTGTATTGACTCATGTTCGCATCCTAAATAGTATGAAACGGATTAATTAACTGAAAAATGTTGCTTAGTGGGCCTTTAATTTAATTCACAGAAAGGTGTATGTATGAAAAAAATGTAAATTGAACATTGATTTAACTGGTAAAGATACTAGAATTTTTTGTTTTGTGACCCAACTAGGGTCAACATTTCCACCAATTTGCAACAGTTGAAAATCGATAATATATTAGTTGTCTTAGATTATTTTCCTTTCCCTTAGAATTTCTTTTCATCTGACAAATTGCACCAAATGTATTACCTAAAGCTGTTACCAATTGTAAGGGAAATAGATGAACAGTAGTTTAGACATTACACTACCATTTACCCCATCCACTAGAGGGGGCGTTGGTTTTCATAGGTGCCACTCATTGGCTCTATCAACATTTAGGAGGTCAGAGTTCAAGTGAGAGGTTAAAGTTCCATTTGGAGGCGGGGTTCAGTCATAAAAACTGAGAGCGATGCTACATGAATAGTGAGCTATTCTTGAATTATTGGATATCCTTAGCCTGGAAATAAAATTACTAACCAAATTATTTGAAAATGCAACATTGGAATCAGGTTTTATTGGCTAAATATACATCCAAGGAATTTGCCTTCAGTATGTGTTAGCTCTCTAGATAACAGGGCACAGGTGTACTTCCCTCCAATATCCATGAAGTATGGTGACAGGGGAAACTTTCAGGCTCTAACACTATGCCAAGCCCAGTGCTTTCTGGTGCACTATGCATCATGTGACTTTTGGTTCCTCTCTCCCCAAGAATAGCCCTGCCCAGACAGAGGGAACGCTGACACTATTACCACGGGCTTGTTGGGTCATCAGTTCATAGTCTATTGTTAGGTAGCAATGATGGTTGCCTGTCACAACACACAGTCAGGTCACAAAAACATACCACTGTGTGCAAGGGATAGGCCTTTAGAGAGAGTAATCATTTACAAAAGTCAGATACCACCAGATATCAGCCTTGTTTTTGTTTTTCAAATTATTTCTGGGAGGAAAGTCTGGTTGAATGTGACTCCTATCTGAGGTATTTGCCAACTAGATCACTGTTACTCAGTGGGGTTGTACAGCCCCCCAGGGAGTGTTCGGAAAATACTGAGGGGGCACTGAAAATGAGTCAACTGTAAGGGGGGCACCCAACCAGAAAATAAGGGGCATTGATTTCAGTATGTTGTAACAAATGTTTAAATTCTGCAAGCATCTGTGACAATCATTCAATTGAATTTGAACTATAAAGATGTGTTTGTGACTTTGTGTGAGTAGGCCTAATTTTCAAGGCTGCCGATCACACCACAAAGGTCACACACTGGATTAGAGTAGCTAGAGGAGATAGGTACTTTATTGATCCCCAAGAGGAAATTCAAGGTCCCAGCAGCTTAAAAAATCACACACAACATATACTACAGTGTACACAGGATGATAAGAAGCAGATCAACAAAACAACATAACTAGATCAACATTACTAAAAGAACAATAGAATACCAATACTAAGGGTAGAGATGCGCATGAATGTACTGTGGTCCAGTATGAGGTGTGTGTCAAGGTAGTAGTGCAAATGAGTCCAGTAGTGCAACAGTGCAAGGTTAAAAGTCTAGTGACCAGTAATAAATATGTGCATATGTAAAATGGGCAATAAAAAATATAAGCATAGCAATTTAACAGTTCTAGAATAAGTATATGGACAATAAGATAAAAATAAAAATAGCCTAATAATATAAAAATTACAGCATCAGTGCAAGAATAAGTCTATATAAGTCATATACGGGTTCATGCATCAGTCAAGTATGAAGGTCAAGTATCAAGTTACAGTTATTGTTATTGGTCAAGTATGAAGTTACAAGTATAAGGAGGGGTTGTGCATGTGGGCTAATGTTGCCAGTAAGGTCTGTAGGCAGTGTCAACAATACAAAGTATTGTAGAAAAATGTCTTGTAAGTATATAAGAGGGTTAAGGTGCAGATAGACTATGCAGAGAAGTCCAACTCTCCTTTTCCTTTCAGTGAAGCATTGTAGAGTTGTATGGCCCTGGGTACAAATGACTTCCTAAGTCTGTCTGTTGTGCATGTCAGGGAGCGTAGTCTCCAGCTGATCAAGCTCTTCTGGAGCAACATTTTATACCCATAAGTGGTACAAAATAAATAGTTTAGGCTGCTTTTCACACAGGTCTGCTCAAGAACATTTGCAAGTGAAATAGTGTTTTGATATCTTGCCACACGCAGTTTACAAAAGTATTGTTAAAGGTTACATTTTTCAACTGATTTTTATATCCGGATCTATCTGATTCAGATTCAGAATGATTTTTGTCTAACTTTTTGGCATGTAAAAGGTGAAGGCTTACAGTTGTAATTTTGGCAAAGGGAGAGATTAGTGTAAAATGTTGATCACAGTAATGCACCTGGGAAAAAAAGGTGGCATTAGTAGCTGCACTAGCTTCTAGTTTAAAAGTATGGAGAACATCTTAACTGTGGTAAAGATATTGCCAATGACGGGACAATCCCTAGCAGAATTAATATTGAGAAGCTCTATTGAGAATGAGAATGGGAAACACTTCATACACTTTGGATAACCAGCAGTGAAAGTAAGCTTTCAGTCTTTAGGGGTTAAAGGCACCTCTTGGTGAACAGAGGTATGTAGTAGTTCCCTCATTTCTGATGAGATTACAAGTCTGTGTTGTTTAACACTGATTTCATCAATGAAACCATTGGTTGTGTTGTGAACAGCACTGTAGAGACTAAGAACTACACAATGTGTCTTTTGCCATATAAAATTGTTGAATAGTGGCTGTGATTAGTTTCTGGGTTTTTGGTGACTCAAAAATCTGTTTCAGTGGAGAGGTTCATCAGCAGAACAAATTCTAATTTACTAAGTGTTTGTCTTGGTTTACCTAGTCCTTCTATTATGTGTGTTTCATGATAACAACTTTGGTGTTCTTGTCAAAAATAACCAGAGGCCTGTTTAGCACACTAAGAATATATTTTTTAAATACAGCTTACTTCTAAAGGTGTTTCCCAAACCTCTTATGAGTCTTAACTACATCATTCTTAACTCTCTGTTAAACAATCTGTCAGCTGATTTTTTTGCTTCTTTCTTCAACGACAGAGTAGCTGCACGGCAGTTCTCTGAACCAACTGCAAAGGCTACAACTGGACCATATACTAGCGGAAGCACCTCCGATTGCAATAGTCCTGCCGCGACATTTGCTTCATTAAAACCCCTCACCGAAATGGATGTGTCCAAACTTCTCACTTGCAGCCGTCCTACAACGTGCCCTCTGGACCCGATTTCAACCAACCTCTTGCAATCCATAGCTCCAACTATCACACCAGCTATCACACATGTGATCAACGCTTCACTATCAACAGGAATCTTCCCTTCTGCATTCAAGCATGCTCAGGTAACACCTCTACTCAAAAAACCCTCTCTTGCTCCCGACCAAGTGGAAAACTACAGGCCGGTCTCTCTCCTTCCGTTCCTTGCTAAAACTATTGAAAGGGCGGTATTCAAACAGGTTACTGAATTCTTGAGCCAACAGAATCTACTCGACCACAACCAATCTGGCTTTAAGAGCGGCCACTCCACTGAAACAGCTCTACTCTCTGTAGTTGAAGCCTTAAAAGAAGCCAGAGTGGAATCAAGGTCATCTGTACTCATCCTGCTTGACCTGTCAGCTGCGTTTGATACAGTAAACCACAATATTCTATTGTCTATACTGTCAAACATGGGCATCAAGGGTGATGCATACTGCTGGTTCGAATCCTACCTCACTGGGCGACTGTTCAAAGTGTCCTGGCTAGGACACACCTCTGCGCCTTACCACCTTGCTACTGGAGTACCCCAAGGATCTGTGTTGGGCCCCCTTCTTTTCTCCATCTATACCACTTCTTTGGGCCAAATCATCCGCCAGCACGGCTTCTCCTACCACTGCTATGCCGATGATACCCAGCTCTATCTGTCATTCTCACCCGATGACCCAACCATCCAAACACGAATCTCGGATTGCCTCTCTGACATCTCTGCATGGATGCAAGACCATCATCTCCAGCTGAACCTCTCAAAAACCGAGCTGCTGGTCCTCACAGCTAAACCAACTATTCACCACAACATTTGCATCATCTCTGGCTCCTTGTCTCTTGCTCCCTCACGGGTAGCCAGGAACCTAGGTGTTATGATTGACGACCAGTTAACCTTCAGTGACCATATTGCTTCTGTTGCCCGGGCCTGCCGCTTCGCACTATTCAATATCAAAAAGATCAGACCATACCTAACTCAACAAGCCTCCCAATTGCTGGTTCAAACTATGGTCCTCTCACGCCTTGACTACTGCAATGCCCTTCTGGCAGGACTTCCTGCCTGTGCCGTCAAGCCACTTCAGATGATCCAAAATGCTGCGGCGCGTCTCATCTTCAATCAGCCGAAGAGGACGCATGTCACCCCTCTGCTAATCGAGCTCCACTGGTTGCCTCTGGCGGCTCGCATCAAATTCAAATCACTGATGCTGACTTACAAAGTGCTTAGAGGATCTTTCCCTTTTTATCTAAGCGCTCTCATAAAAGCTCAGGCTACCCCCCGACAACTCCGGTCCTCCAATGACTGTCGACTGGCAGTCCCGGCACCTCGCCCAAGGCAATCCAGACTCTTCTCATGTGTTGTCCCACGCTGGTGGAATGACCTACCTAAAACAATCAGAACAGGGCCATCTCTGGAGGCCTTCAAGAAGCTCTTAAAGACCCAGCTATTCAGAGAATATCTTCTATCCTAGCACTAAAATGATCTGAAGCATCTGAAGCAACTATCTCCTAGCACTATGCTCCTTAACAACACATGCCCATTGCTAGCCATTTTAAAGGCAGGCAGAGGCGATTCTATATTTCCCAAATAGCCGAGACAGGAGCAATCATCAAGATTTTGATGTCAACCACTTTATTTCATTTTAGACAACCTGTGAAAGGGGCTCAATGTGTTAAAAACCGAACTATCCCTTTAAGAGGCCGAATCCATGTTTCTGGCATCGATTTTTGCAGATGACAACAAGGAATATGCTATTTAAAATACAATAGTGTATCAATATGTCATGTATTGGTTAAATGTTTAGAGTGTTAACAAAGAAAACTTAATTTGGCATTTTTTATTTAGTTTATAAATAAAGTACATAATGCAACACAACCATGTTGGATTCTCCAAGAAAAAAAATACTTTTTTTTAAAGCTTGATTAAGTGTGTTATCTTAACATAAGCTTAAAAATAGTTCAGACCAACCTTATGAACATGTGACTTACATAAGATACACTATCAGGAATCGTGTTGTAATGGTAAGATAGAGGCTAAGGTATGCCTTAAGGTCTACTTAGCGATAAGAAGGTTTTTCATTTTTTAACTTCAGATAATACATATATTGTCAATGATTATTATTGAATTTAGACTTTTGGAGATAGACTTTTGTATTAACAGATGCTCTCTTGGATATCACAAATTTAAAACTCAAGTGCAAAAAGCCCATGCTGTTCAGTGAGGGGGAGATTTTACTACAAATAGGTTTTCACTAGAGGCAATAAAAGCATTTCCAAGGGCTAAACTAGACCTAAACAAGTCTAACCGCTGTGTTGCCCCACTAAACCTCCACAACACTCTTCTGTACATGATTCTTGCCAAACCTGTTTATGTCTTCATCGATGTGACCATTGACCTGACCTTTCCTATACTTCTTCCTCTCAGGATGCGATTTAAAATAGTGATCGGCGTGCTGTCCGGCGTTACCACAGGTCTGGCCTTTGTTAAGCCTGTCATCAACTCTGTGTCCCTGATGATGCTGGGGATCCCTTGCACCGTGCTGATGATCACAGAGCTTAAACGGTGAGGGACCTTGTGTCTTTCTCTCCATCTATCCGTCTCTCTCCCTCTCTCTCTCTCTCTCTCTCTCTCTCTCTCTCACTCACACACACACATACACACACACACACACACACACATTCTCTAATCTGAAAGCTATGTCAAATTAGTTTGAGCAAGTACAATTTGCATTTCCCAGTATAGTTCTAGCACAAACACTGTGTGCATATGTCCCTCCATTGCTTCCCACAGAGTTTAGATTTTTCTGTCTAGTTCTTTTCCACTTACAATTTGTTTAGATTTATATCTACAGTAGATTTGTTTAGAGAGGGTCAGGCAAATAAATGTCCCAAACTGAAGTTTTTCGGGGCACAAACAAAAATAGCTGCGCTGGTCATTTGCCAGTTAATTTGCTTGGTGGTCGGTTGTGAGTATAAAGACATTAGAGAACATGACATTGTGCAAAGCAATGTCCTAAACAGAATGGAAACTTAGAAACGTTTTTATATAAGGTATTATATGATCCTTCTGACCTTAGCAGGGTGCACTCAACACTGCTGGCTACTTCCAGCTGCCTCATCCGGAATTAATGAGGCAAACTCAGTCTCGTGTGAGCGTGTATGTGTGTGTGCTCTACATGCATGAGCAGTAAAGCCTGATTTCTTTAATTATCATGGCACGTGGCTCTGATTGTGGTATCCTACGTGGTGTTTTTGCCTCCTGAATTTGAACAGTACAGTATCCTCATATCATTAACGAAAAATGTTTGTAGGCAAAGCAAGGCAAGGCAAGTTTATTTATATAGCGCATTTCATACACAAAGTAGGCAGTTCAATGTGCTTTACAAAGATAAAAATAAGAAAGCAAACAAGATTAAAGGACAGAGTAAAAAGTTAAAAAGAATAAAATCTTCACAAATCTGTAGCCGACAAATGTGATCCTATACATCCAGCAAACAGAATCACTCCTGTATTACAATCTTCGAAATAAATGATCCAAGTCAAACACCTCAACTGACAGTAGCACCCCTGGATATTAGAATAGAATATTAAGTAACTATGAAGTATTTTTCATTTTGAAGTTTGACTATGTAACAAAGTATGTCTCTTAAAATAACATGACAAAATTCACCAATACAGTACATTGGTTTCACAGGTGATCTCTGAACCCTTCTTTACCGTTGATGCTGCCCCAGTGTACATTTTTACCAAATTGTAATGCAATGTACATGTATTGTACATGCAATAAAACTAGGTTACATGAAGGGAGTTATTTGTACATAAATTGTTGCAGTATTTGTTGACAGTCAGGTTGGCAGTGAGAAAACATGTTTTTTCCTTCAAACGTTGGGTGGAGTGGGGCCTGAAGTGTTTCAACCTTGGCTTACTTGGCCAGCCATTGTTCCCCTGCACCCAGTCCCCTGTGTGGCAGTGGCTGATATTACACACTTGTTTTGCGTTAAGGGTCAGAGTGCCTTCCATGTAGCCCCAAACCTTCCCCTGTGTTTGGAATGCAGCACTTACACATGGATGACGGTCATTGTCTTGGAGACAGGCTGAAATTCCTGATCAGTGGAGGTTACTGCATGGTGCCTTGTGTCAGAACTGAAATGTGATGAATGTGTGGGACTGTTGCTTGTGGTCTGAGTAATTGACTGCAAAGAAAAGAAAAAATGCCATATGGACAGGTTTGACCAGATCTGCTACTTTTAAATCTCTGAAAGAGTCAGATTGCTTTTGAAGGAAGTGCAATTGCGGCTTGTTATATGGTTCTATATGCTTATTTAGGCTGTCGGGAGTTCAGTTTAATAGGGTTTTGGTGTGGTGTGGCAGCAACACACTCTGTTTACACTTTAAAATGCAAGCTGTTAGACCCACTAACTCTGTTTTTATTGAATTTTTGGCATTATCCCACATCCTCATTTTTTATTTATTTTGGCCTTGACTCCTGTGTTTCGCCGGCATTACTGGCGCTATTATTATTCTTTCTATAAACACAGGCATTCGTTATCTCATTCCCAAGTATTTTTAACACCGAGAGGCAGGACAATTTAGGCCTGGAATTCCAGAATCTAAATGGCTATTGAACAGAAAAGGAATACTGGAATGATAATGGAATGATTGTAAATTCTTCCTAAATATCACATAACCTTATTGAGTATTTCTGACAGTTCTAATCTTTTGCATTGTCATAGGCTATTGGATGCTGCAGTCTATTAAGTATATTACTTAAGTCTGTTATTTTGTGAAAATAATAGCTATTTTCTGATTGGCTGAAAGGTTGAGTGTCATTCCCTTATGTGCATCCTACCCTAAGTTCCAGATTGTCATTTGAAATCACAGCCAACGAGTTTTGGCATACAGACCAAAAGGAAGCCACAAGCACTCTTCCTTCATTCTAGTTTTGTTTACCCAAATTGTAAATAAGAGCATTCTCAAACATAAGAATTCTCATTACTGCACAATACCTAGGTCCAATTGAAAGGCACATTGGAGGAGATTGCTCACACTCACCAGAGGCTATAGGCAAAGATTATTTGACCATCTCTGCTTTAATAATCAAACAGCTTAACTGTGTTTACTCTTTGAAAGTACCTTAAAACATCTAATTTTCCACAGAATATGTAAACCACTGTCATCTCAAATGATTGTATTTTTTTTACATTCCACCAAGATGTCTGGTAAGAATCTGCATTTCTTTAAGCCTATCTGATGATCTGAGCTATCTGTTGAAGTGCTTTGCTGCTCCTCACACCTCCCCAGTGTCAAGCTTGTGCCTCTGTCTTGTCTCTCACACATTCACCCGTGTCTGGGCGCCCTGACTCCACAGCCATGCTGTCCCTTCGGACAACGTCATAAATGATAAAGAAGGCCATTAGACCAGAGCACATTATACTGTGAATGTACAGTGTCTTTGGATGATTACTGACACTAGCAGCATACTGTAAACAGGATATCTGACTCCTCTATGTTTTCCCCTCAAGTGGAAGAGTTGGCCACTCCTGTATTTACTGTTGTGATCTGTTTATATTTCCCGTCTCATGGTTTACTCCCACTAATCTGTAATCTTAATCTTCATCATGTCCTGTCTCCGATCCCCCTCCCCCCCCTTTCCTCGGGTTTTTATCGTCTTCCTCTAGTCCTCATCCACACCCTCTCGGTTGCGTTATGTCTGACCATGGATCTTAGCCACACATGTGTCACTTGTATAAGTGTCAGGCCATGATCAGGCTATTGTGTTTGGAGAATAGCATTGGCTTCCTTTGTCAGTTTATTGTTGCCAAATTTGCTATCCAAAGAAACTTAACTGGATGATAATTAACTTCATCCTGAAACCTTTAAAAGAGTTGAAAAGAGTAGCGTATCAGAGGGATGTATCACATAACAACAAATTTACAGAGCAATGAAGAAACTGATTTACTGAACCAGTTGTCTCTCACTGTAGTGACACCAACACCATTGTCACAAGTTTAATAGCCAACAGATACCCAATTCTAGTTTTGGAACTGGGGCTGAGTGGAGTTACTTCCACAACATAATGATCCTGCTGCCTTTTTAGTTTGCTTAAGCTTTGATCCCAAAACCTTTGATAAAGTATGTGTGAGGGGAAAACCTGTGAGACAATAAATTTAACAACACAGATAATGTGTGTGTGCTTGTGTGTGTGTGTTTATAATCGCAGGTGTGAAAACCCCCGCGTCTTTAAACTGGGCCTGATTTCAGGATTTTGGTGGACATTGGCACTACTTTGCTGGATCAGCGATCGCATTTTCTGTGAAATGTGGTCATCAGTCAATTTCCCCTATATGCATTGTGCATGGTAGGTAAACAGTATAATAGAATATTTAATGGTGCATCTAGATATGACTAAAATTCAAGACACTAGAGCGACCTTGTTTGTCCAGTTTTGTTTGATGCTTATCCTTCTTCCTCTAGGCACATTCTCATCTGCCTGGCATCCTACCTGGGCTGTGTGTGTTTCGCCTACTTTGATGCTGTGTCAGAGGCTCCAGAGAGAGGCCCAGTCATACTCTTCTGGCCCAGTGAGAAATGGGCCTTCATTGGAATCCCTTACGTCACTCTGCTCAACGCTCAAAACAAGTCCCCCATCAAGACGACCTAGTGCACACTACGCAGTCAGAACAGAACAGTCTCCCATGAGGATTACTTGAGCACACTGTCCGATGCTGAAACGCAGTCAAATGACAAGGCCCTGCTCAATGCTTAGAACAAATCCCCCATCAAGGTCACTTAGTTGGCACTGCAGGTTGGCGACCTTTGAGGGCTCTACCTCAGATAAACCTCAGGGGGGTGCTCAGAGCTTTACAAAAACACTCACCTCTCCTCAGGGCTGGAAATGGTTACACAACCCATCCACACACACACCCAATCCACACACACACACACACACACACACACACA
>JAGFZM010000061.1:434292-449343 GCA_017657215.1 Limnothrissa miodon
CACACACACACACACACACACACACACACAGACAATCATTTACTAGCCCATACAGTAAGCTGGGTATGGTGTGTTTTCTGCACAAACATACTTTTGGATTTTTCTGCAGATATGAGAGGACTTCGGTCAGAGTGTGAAGAGTTTTTTTTATTATTATTTTATTTTATCACAAAAGCAATATCAGTAAATTAACGGTACTCAGGAACAAAAGCTCAAAAATATCAACTTCAGGCAGGTTGTGTGCATAATCGACAACAGTGTAATCACACAAAGACATTAAATACTCTTAGAGAGCAATCCAAATGTTAACGCCAAAAAAGTTTTTTTTTTTTTTTTTTTTCAGATGTTTCTTACCCCACGTTTGCTATAAGACTATGTGTGGCTCAAAGATCAAACGTGTGATAAGCCAAATATTAACATAAAGCCATTACATGTGATCTGCCAAAATAATGATCTACTTGGTACTGAGTTCAACTCTAGGTGACAAGAGAATCATGCTAAAAAGTCCCAAAGTTATCGTTGAGTGCTTTTGTTGGAGGTCCAGATGTGCTTTGCCCTTATTTCATTTGTCCTAGCAGCAACTGTTCTCTCCAATCCACATCATTCTTCTCACATATTGATGTCATATCCTGATACACCAGTGATACAGTCACTGTTTGTCACCTTAGGTGTTAATTGTTAGTTTGATGAGTTTGGGTATTTCTTTAACATACGCAAATACTTTATTTGTGTAGAAAATATTACATAGCTATATTACTTTTAGATAAGGAGCTACAGTAGCACCAACATATATTATCAAAGCTTATTTAGTTTTATATAGGCATAAAACGTACATTTACAGTTGATATATGAAGACAACATGTTGCTGGATGTGTGAGTGAATTTTTTTTTTTTTTCTATATTTTGTATTTTAAGTTTTACATGAATAAGGATGTTGCATTTCAACAGCACACGTTACCAGATGTGCTGGATTTCTTATCATTGAAATGTGTAATAATTCATGTCTCCACATTTATCCTCCCAGTGCTAACTCGTGGACGCACGTTTGTCGAGAGGCAGCAGGCCTAATCCATTTCTTGAGCTCCCCCTGCTGGCAATGACTAGTTGTACAGGGATTACTCTATTTTCACATTACCTCCAAACTCCAAGTGACATCTCATGTACAATGTTGTTACATGTGACGTTAAGATATAGCACAAAACACATCGTTCCAGATGAGGTTAGGCTTACGGCTAAACTGGACGATGGGCCACAAGACTTTATAATTGTGAAACATGACTAAGCACACAGGCTTATTTGGCCCACTTTAAATATTGTACATTTGATTGTACACTTGACAATAGCCTGCCTATAACATTCAATGCAAACAAATATTTTGTGCCAAAGAAAAGAGGGGTAATGCGTGTCAGGCTACAGCTAAGGTGCATACATTGAAAATGTTACAATGTGAATGAGGATTGTATGTATGGGCTACTGTCTATCAATCGAAGATGCAAGATTAGATTTGGAATTAAACTTGGTATCGTTTGCACAATGCTTGTCTTTGCACTGATAACTAAGGGAACATATTTGTTCAATTGTGGGGGTTCTCTAAACATTGTAGCCTAGCTCATAAAGGTTTACATATTAGATCTGTCAAAAACAATAAATTGTGTATAACAAGACAGTGTTACATTGTGTTTTTTATTCACTTCAAAACTGGCATTAGTTACACACGTTGAAATATAACAGTAAGCAGTAAAACGAATCGTTCATTAGACAATGCAGTTTCATTGTAGATTTGCACAGAACTTGTACTGAAAACGTAATACTGAAAAAATGCCCTTTAATTCATGTGTTTTCAATTCTACTAAGTTAGCGAAAAGAAGTCTAAAGGCTCGGCCTACTTATAAAATCGTTTAACATCTCATACTAATATCCAATGCTGGGGTCTATTAGGACAGGTCCACCTTGACTGATCAAATTACGTCCTTCGTTCTTCTTACACTGACAATCCTCCACTACTTGTATGTCTTTGGTAACCTCTTCGCTGTGTTTACATTTTAATAGCACAACTTGGCGGATTAATTTGACTGGCGAGCACAACAGGCAAACTGTGGAATCATCATTGGACCGCGGCGTACCACATTTTCCAAAGCAAACGTTGTTTTTCAGAAGCTGGGGTTCGCAGTCTTCGTGGGTAACTCTCTGGAAAATGTGCAAATGCATCTTATCAGTATGATGTGCTGTTTAGTAACGGTGTAGGCTATAAGGCCCTATCCGTTCGTTCTTACCTGCCAAAAAGGAATTGCTCTACAGTTCTCCTGACGTACTTCGTTATTCTGTATGGGTAGTACATATTGAAAGCCGGATCGTCTTCTGAACAAGAAATGATTCCAGAAACCTTTAGCATCTCTGACGCCAGGTTTGTTCACTTGGCCCTGTACCCCTGATGACCCAAGAGGTTCCACTGGCACATAAGGTCCATCACTCAAATATCCCGCGGTAGAATTGTTTAATGACGAAATGCTCCGTTCTCTCAGGCTAGGAGATTCCTTTTTTCTTCGCCAGTGATATGTCGAAAAATGAGACTGAAATGAAAGCCCCAATGTCTGCATCACCATAATCCAAATAAGTAGACTAGTTTGACTGATCGAACACATTTTGGAACACGCCTGTTAACTGTGAAAAGCTTCCCAACTTAAAATGCCTGATGGGCTTTTATACAGTTGGTTTATGGGATCCATTTGGAGACCATTTGGCACCACTGTGGCACCTCCATCAAAAGACACTGGGCTAAAATAACGTTTATCTGAAACGCACAGTTTACAGTGTTTTATTTAAAATACAAACATATAATGTTTGTCTGAAGACCTGTGGACATCTGGAACAAAAGATATGTATATGCATTCCATTTCGGAATTTATTTCATATAGGAAAAAACGCCATACATTTGTTTTTCTAACCCCTTTATAATTTAAACATGTTACCTACATTTATTAGGCTATATTTTAACTTTCCTATTTTTGTTAATGCAATTTGCTTTTGCCCAAAAGACCAATCAGTGCCATTATCAGTGCAGTTCATGGAACCACTTGGAACGTGGGCATATTGTTCATCCTATGACTGTTAGTTCTCATAACTTTTGAAGCTCCAGGGAATGGTCTTTCCCCAGACATTTTTCTTAAGTTTCTTAAGTTGGGCAGGATCTGCCGTCCCTTCTGGGACAATGACATTGACTGTATTAAATTAATATGCTTTGCGCACGTGGCCGGGACGTCATCTTGTTCTTCAAAGATCCATTTCTTTGTTTAATTTAGGTCAAAACTGAATTACAGTTACTAAGCAGAGCACATGCTACCAGCGGGTGATCAGTGATGCCCAGGAAGTAAATTAGTTGAAGAATGTTGCCGCGTAAAATGTTACACAGCTAACATGTATCGTATTTGTCCTGTCACATAGTGACTTGTTATAGCGCATAGTTTTCTTAGAGAGATAAACTTTAAGCACGTTCTCTGAACCCATCTAGCCTTCCCTTTTAATTAGCCTGCGCTGGAGGTCACGTCGCGACTGGAAAGATAATGCTGCATCAACGGTGCGCATTAGATTTATGAATTTCTGTAAATGCCCGAGGAATCTATTATGCCCTGCATGATGAGTGGGTCACAAAATGTACTGTGCTTCGGTCATTACATTTATTGTTGTGTTCAGTCTCGACATTCTGCTTATTGCGCTTATGAATATGTAATTACATATTACCCCATAATTCATTCTTTGATTAATCGTCACCCTTCCAGCTCTGTAGCAGGTGCCAGTATGTAGACTAGTTCCAGTCAGAGCAAAGGTCTGAGAAGCAATGTACAATGCATGAATCCACTCCCTATGTGTCTGGCCAGCAGGTGTTTGCATTGTGAAGAAAAGTTAAAGATGGGGATGGGGGAGGGGGGGCTTTATTTGTATTCTGAGAATGTATTTCTCCAGTATATAATTTATGTGATATTTAAATGCCATTCTTGTTCTCATGGTTGTTTTTTCATGATTGATTCACCTGTCTGAAATCCAGTCATATCTGTGTGTAGTTTCATCGGATCTGTTATGTGAATTATGTGTTGTTAGTTTTCTCTCTGTTTTTATTTATATGCTGCTAGTATCTCAGCTGTGGCAGAGGTAGACATTTTTAAAATGCCAGTATAGGAAAAGCACCAGGCATAAGAGACAGATATTTAGAAGTAATGACATCCATCATATGGTAAAACATTATAAACAATATCACAGATGCAATCCAGCCTCTCTGTAAGCATTAGAAACTGAGGTTGTAGAGTTATACAATAGTGGGAGAGAAAACAGTAAGAAAACTGCTGCAAATGGAACCCATTAAAGGCAACCTGTCCAGACTATACATCTTTTTATAGTTCAAATGAGTGATATTTAGATGTAATCTGGATATTGCTTCATGCATTTGGAAAGGAAATGGTCACTCTAAATATGTACTGCACTGTATAACACCTGCTACCATATCTGAAAATAGTCCTTCCATGTATCCAAGGAGTGCTAGCCACTAATCTCATGGTTGCAATGTTCTTTCTATATTGTGACTCTTCTGTATTTGCAAAGTGTAGGCTACTATAAGAACAAGATCATTTGAAATTTTGAGTTTTTAGGGCTGGAATGACATGGAACTATATAGGCCTACTCTATAATATTTACCTTGCAATCTATTAGTGGCTTTCACTACTTCATTTGGATACATGGATGGACTATTTTCAAATATGGTAGCTCATTTTCCTGATTATTATACATACTAGACATACAGCCTGTATTTTTATCCTCTCTTGAATTGTCTAGATTTGTTTATGTTTGTATAACAAACACAAACACGCCGGTCAATCTTCCTGAAGTATATCTACTACAGCCAAGCATGTTAACAACACACCTACTGTAAAACCCAGAACTGATCACTAGGCAATAGAAACCATGACAACCATGCTCTATCTATTTACCATTTTTGTCTTGACCAAAATGCAGTGGATGCTCTAGGCTAACCTGCCGATCACAGAACGGGCGTCATTGCGATCGGCCTTTGCCAGGAGCAGAGTTCCCTGGGCTGCTGTAATTGAATTCACAGCGCTGATTGGATTATCCATGCTGCAGCCCTTATGCTGTGGTGGATGTATGGTCCTCTTCGACTCCAGACTACATAACCTCAGGGCTATCAGTCATCATGAATGCATGAAATACATTTGACCAGGTTTCAGGGTTTCTTTCTTCTTCTTTTCATTATCATTATTATTATTGTTATTATTATTATTATTATTATTATTATTATTATTATTATTATTATTGTTAGTTGTAGTAGTAGTAGTAGTAGTATTGTTATTGTTGTTGTTGTTGTTGTTGTTGTGGTTTAATGTACCAAGCCTGGGCAAGCCTTACTAACTAAAAATCTATATATTTTGTGTAAAAGGACCTAATCTGTACACATGTACTAGAACACCTTTCCTGGAAAACTGTACTTTGTATTGGCACTGCAATGGACTTTTATAGAATTGTATTTATTTGATTTGCCTATATCTGATTGCCAGTATTTACAGCGTGCACTTGAGTCAGCATGGTGCATGCACCTCCTAAAAAAAGCTATACAGTATTGTATGATATGTATACATGATAACTTCATTCAACTCCAAGTTATTGTTCTTTGTTATCAAGCTTGGAATCTGAGTGGAAGTCATATCAGTTATTTCTTTCTCTTGTTATTAGGTGTAAGAGCAGCGTAGGGAACCATAGGAGAGTGGAGACTGCATAAATATAAATGATTTGTTAAGGTGTGAAGAAAAAGTAAAGACAAAGCTCTACAAATGCATTGAACTGTAAAATCCCTGTTTTCAAACTGTAGGTCAAAATATTTAGTGTTCTCTTATAACCTACAAATTAATTGTCATGCTGAATATCTAACAAAACAACACAACTATGTAGCATAGATTTTGTACATGTACCTCAAAGAGTACTTATCAAAAATGAATGAGAAAATAAACACTATGACTATATTTAAAAACCACAGTCTCTATGGTGTAATGGGTGCAGCACTCTGGCCTGTAAATGGACAAATGGCTGCCAACCATCCGGAGTCTTTGCTTATTGAGTTAGGCTCCCTTTCCAGTCATCAGGAGGAGGCATGTCTGCTTCTTACACCACCTGCTCCTCCATACCCTGCATACTCCTTACCCCATCAATCTCCCAGTGACACCCGACCTAAAAGCCCTTGGACTGGGTGATGGTGGAGGGGAAGATGGGGGTCAGAGCCAGGGCCAAGGGTCCGATGGAGTAGAATGATGTTGGACCACAGGACGAGGCTGGCCAGAGGTCTAGTCTCAGTCTGGCTGCTTGTGGGCACAAGATCAAAGTGCACATGGGTGGACACACTTTCATACTTATGTGGAGGGCTGTGATTATGTTGAGGAAAGAGCAATTGCATATTTTCTTTCTACACATTTTCTCCTCTTGGTACACATAAACACAATAACCCCCCCACACACACACACACACACACACACCAGTAAAAAAAAAACACCACGGTACAAAAACACACATTTTGTTTCCACTTAATACTTTCTCCAATCCTCCCCCACCACCTCGCTTTTGGCCCCTTTCTCCAGCCTGCATTTGCTTCCTCTTTACATCAGTCCAAATTCAATTAGCCTTGAGCTAATGGCTGGCACTCTTCGGCATGGAAGCATAATGACTAGAGGCAGGGAAGAAGAGATAGAGAGAGGGAGGGATGAGAACAGGGAGAGGGAGAAGAAGGAAAAGAGGTTTGTCTCTAGAGGGTAAGGCAGCACCAGGTGCACCCATCTGCAAATCAAGTTATCCAGAGAAATGCCACATTCAATCCTGGAGAATTAATGTGAGAGTTTGCAGTGTGTGCCTGGGGTCTTACAACAAAGGTCAGCACAGCCATTCAGTGACATGTTGCCAGAGTTCTCGTCAACCAATCCTGCCAAAAATTCAGGTATCATTTTCGGGTTTGCCCTCGCCAATTTTAATGTGCAAGAAAACTTGGTCACGTTTGTGATACAGAAGTACATGGTATTAAATAGTATTTGATATAGTATATTTTATATTATTAATATTATTATTTCCTAGTAGAAGTTGTAGCAGTTGGTAATATCACATGGTTCCCCACTTTTAATATATCTACTGTTAACTGAACCTTTCCATTTTAATAATGTCTAAACATTTATAATGGCCTTTTTTGTATAAGAGGCAATGACCTGTCTCCGTTTTTATTATTCTTTTGCATAATGAGGCATATTAAGTTCGGGAGGCTATATTTGCATAGGCAGATGTCTTCATTGCATTATTTGAACTCTTGTAATAATATTTATTGTTCGTAAATTGTGCATTGACAGCTGTCATGTGAAGTTTATGATTAATGCCATTTCGCATTTATGACTTTCTTTGAATAACACAACGTGAGGCTCTTGATGCTCGAAGTCATTTAGACACGTGATCATTTACATCGGGATCCACTCAATCATCTGTGTCCACAATGCGTATCCAAGTTTTTTTTCTTTCTCTTTCACAAGACAGCAGGACAAAACAAACATTTCCGCTAACAATGACCATTTTAAGTGGTGACCTGTTAGCTATGGTCTGATGGGGACATTTAAGGACTGTGGGACACGTGCCAGCGGGCAACGTCAAAGAATTATGCCCTCCTGGTTGAAATATCCTATTGATTTTGACATTGCCACCAGCAAAATAACACTGGCCCATTTCAGATTCCAGATTCCTAAATTTACAACGCAGACTTCCAAACCAAATTCTGAAAGCCTGTTAACACCACGTAGGCCTACAATTTCTATACAGTCCTAAAGGATGTGTACTACACAGTTGTGAAAGAAAGGCTTTACATAGATTCAGTTTCTTAATAAAGCAGGCCTACATTTTAAATTTAATTGAAAGGCCAGAATGATATACCAGATAAACATAACAAAAACATGCTGTCTTGGTGGAGATTTGGGTGAGTGTGAATGCTTGTGTCGATTTTTTTCTGGTCCCTTCTACCCTCAGAGGAACAGAAGAAAGTAGAAGTTAATTTGATTTTCGTTCAGCCACCACGCGGGCCAGATGTCCCTTTACATCTGTTCCTTCTGTTTTCGCAATCCTTACTCTGGCCTACCTAGAGGTCAACGAAACCATTACACATTATTCTTTCATTTGAATAGTCGTCTTTTAAATTGTTTGTTAGAGTTTGAAAAGATTTAAAAATAGTAAGACAAGAAAGAAAAAAAGAATAAATAAAGAAAGAAAGGCTCGTAAAGTGTCTGATACAAATTTAAAAGCTTAAGACATCGGTAAAATTATCAGTTGAAAATAGAAAATACTTGGGGCCGCAGAGCCTAATAATGTGCTGTAATAAGTAGCCTATGACATCGATCGCTTATATGACAGGGTTTAAAAACATAAATGGAAAATGAAATTAATTATATCCGATATGAATCCTTTGTTACAACGCATAGCTGTGGCTGTTAGGATTTCTATGAGATAAATTGAACATTTTGAGGTCAAATTGATGTACACCCGTGGTATGTGTCCCTCGCCCTTTTAGCCCTGTAGTCGGGCGACGAGGATGAAAGAAGGAGGCTCAGGTAAAAAATGCACCGCGTCTGAATGATGAGTTAAAAGGCTTAAAAGCTCGCGCGAAATTTGATCAGGGAGAATCGTCACCCAACTCTCATTATTTATAAGTGCTTTGATTGAATTAGGGGGCGCGGGGATGGAGGAGAGGGAAGCGACCGTGAGAGAAGTGAGAGGGGATGGAGGAGAGCAAGGGATGGGAGACAGGAGTCTTGGAGTAATGGAGGACGCAGTATTAAAGTCTAATTAGAGATGGGCAAGGGAATCGATGATGGAGGAGGATGGGCGTGCGACGGGTTCCCATCGCGACTCCAAGGGCCCTGGTGCACTGATGAGATATTGTCATGCAAAAAAATCGTGATCTTGGAGACCCACCGCGTGGCGGCATTATCCACTCCTTTGAGTGCTTATACTTGTATGCTCTGGAGACCCCAATGTAAGGTGTTGCGCGCGAAGGGCCTCGTACAAAACTAGTCAGAACAACCTTACTTCAGCACAGTCAAGGAGAGGCAGCGAGAAGAGCGCATCGTTTGGGCATTGTATTCGCATTGCTGTTGTAGGCTACTTAAAGAAGTTATTTTTCATTTAACAGATACCTGATAATTAACTCTCTGGTCTATATTGTTTTGGAGCAACACTTTTATTTCAACTTGTGATTTCCAATGTATAAGATGGAATATTCTTACCTGAACTCATCTGCTTACGAGTCTTGCATGGCTGGAATGGATACTTCCAGTCTAGCATCAGCTTATGCAGACTTCAGCTCCTGTAGTCAAACCAGTGGATTTCAGTATAACCCCATCCGGAATAGCTTCGGAGCAGCAGCCGGGTGTCCGTCACTGACTCCCGGCACTTGCAGTCTAGGCCCATTACGAGATCACCAGAGCAGCGCGTACTCTGCAGGTAATAAAGGGGATCTGCTGACTGTGACAACAAATCCTGTTGGTTATATAGTATATGGTGACTTTATTACATTTGAAAATGAAAATGTGTTTAGTATTTACCGAAACTAAATTTGCTTACACAAATGAATGTATTTATCGTGTTAGAAGCGATTGCAGGCGAGCGGTAATTGGGTTATGCGGTTACACTATCCCTGTCACACCCTCAACAGCCAACAAAATTATCTCAAACTGCCAAAATGATTGGCATAATTTATTTACTTTGAGATGAGACGTAAGCCCGGGAAATAATTTAATAAGCAGGGACTAAAGTTGATTACGGAACTGTACTGAAGTCGCAAGATAAGAGCGACCAGAAAGATTGTCAGACAAGTTTCTTCAAGCGGTATGAGTGGGAGCTTTTAATACATGTGTATCGACGAAGCCGTAATGTTTCAGAGATATTGAACATTTTATTATCACCACTCTGTGCCAGATTTCACTGTGTTATATGTTGATAATAATTGCCTGACTTCAGTAAGGACTGTAGCCTATATTAAAATAACAACTTGTCATGCGTGTCATGTCACAGTAAAACATTCTCTCCTGTCAATCAACGTGGATAACGATGTTTTTTTTATGATTTTATTCTTTTTTGTTCTTTTCTTTTATTAAAAAAAATCATCCTTCTCTTTTCAGTTCCATACAAGCTTTTCACGGATCATGGCGGTTTGCATGAGAAGAGGAAACAGCGGCGCATAAGAACCACCTTCACCAGCGCGCAGCTGAAAGAGTTGGAAAGAGTTTTTGCCGAGACACACTACCCAGACATTTATACACGCGAGGAGCTGGCTCTCAAAATAGACCTAACTGAGGCTCGTGTGCAGGTATCTAATGATAATAAATAATCTAAATTAAGAGACCAGTGCAGCTACAAATAGTAAAAACATCAAACACATGAAAAACCTATTAATTACCAATAATAATTAATAGGCCTAATAATTATATGTTATTATTAGTAGCATCATTGTTATTATTATTATTATTATTATTATTATTATTATTATTATTATTATTATTATTATTATTACTTCTCTACAGGTATGGTTCCAAAATAGGCGTGCAAAATTTCGCAAGCAAGAGCGAGCTGCCGCTGCTGCATCTGCCGCAAAAAATGGATCCTGTGGGAAGAAGTCAGACTCGCACGAGGAGGACAACAAAGAATCTAAAGCCACCGATCCAGATAGCACTGGAGGTCCGGGGCCAAACTCAATTTCCACCTGTAGTGGACTCAGCCCTTCACCGGGGATAGCGACAGTCACAGGCCACATTGAGTCCATCAAAACATCACCAAGTGGAACCTTAGGAGGGACCACTTCCAGTCCTGGGTGGGCGTCACCTACAAATGCCATCTCAAACTTGCCAGACTCTCTCGGCGGACCCTTCGCTAGCGTTCTCTCTTCTTTGCAAAGACAAAATGGTAACAAAGGAGGATTGGTGAAACCCGGTATATTTTGATACCCGAACGTTACCTACGGACAACTTTCAAGAGAGCACTCGGACCACACATTCCATATAGGGAAGAAAATCAGACAGGATTTCTGGATAATGTAATGCACACGTGGACAGATGTTCATTGGTGATTTTCTACAAGAATTGTCTTGATGTCACATGCATACAAAATGTGTGTGCTGAAGCTGAAGTTTCCACCAGTTTTGGGGGTAACGTAAAGCTTAGGCTACCCTGTTTCACACCTTAGCTACTGTGCCTAAAGTTAGGGAAATGTTTTTGTTTTGTTTTTCAGTCAGATTTTGGGCTGCGACCATTTTTAATTAAATATAGCCTATCGATGTAGTCCAATATATAACTCGGATTTCTGTGTGCAGTGAGCAGAGCTATAGGCCTAAACCATGAATGCAATTAAATGGATGATTGTGATGTTCCCGATAACTAACATACAATTTTAAACACTATTTATTTATTATATATATATATTTATTGACAATGTGTTTTATTTAAAGGTAGCCTATTTTTTTATTAACCGTATTTTAGATTTAGGGAACCTCAACTAACATTAAGCGAGGATTTATAGTGACTTATGCATATAAGGTTTAGTAAAGACAATAAAGCATTAGATAGTAGGCTACGATCCTGCCAACAAGATTTTTATTTGTTACGTGTTGTGAATGGGCCTAACTCACACATTTCTCCACGAAATAAAAACGATGCACGTTAAATTAAACAATTTAGCACCAAGTCGTCGTTTTCTTTTTCAAAATGTGTGGGATAGGTGGGGCTACATATTTCAGTACCAAGGACAGAGTCCAAATAACATTCCTATAGGGTAACACACTTACGCAGAAATACCAATACAAATTTACAAAACAGTGCATTTATAACGTTTTATTGTACAAACATACACTTGCTATAAAAGCCATTGCATAGCAGTTCATTCTTCTAGTTTGTTTCAGTTTTTAATTGATTACAATAAATACAGAGCTTGAACATATACGATTCTTAACGACTTCATGTCCACTTTATTGCCGTTTGATCCGGTTAAATCGTCCCTAAATGCACAAGAAAGCAAAACGAAAACAATACTGCATACAAAGGGAAAAGCAACGCTATTAAAATTGTTTCGCAAAAGTGAAACAGAAGGTTTACTCTGCGGTTAGGACAGTCAGCCAATTACAAACTGGGATATGACTATCAACAAGTAGCTAATAGGTTATCATTCAAATCTTGCAGAAAGATGTCTATCTGTGCAGGGTCGCTTAAAAGATATGCTTCAAGTTTCACAAACTATTCACAGAAAACACAGGGAACGGCGACATGGTTTTGTCGAAGAAAGAATAACAGTTTCATTGAAGACATTGTAGAAATGTATTGTGCTCTGAATATACTGTAGCCTACGTCATTCTTCGAAAAAAAAAAAAAAAACATGCTAACAGAAATAATCTGTTGAAACTTTGAAACACGATTTCCAATGACGTACTCCATCAGTTGGTTTGGTTGGAATTTTTGCTTTGACAGGCGTTTGTGACATTCGAGTTTCAGGCATCCACACCATCTCGTTGTAATCCAACTTACTGAGATGATCTTTGGGATTTTCATTTTCATTTCAAACCTCTCTGTGCAACCACCTGCGTTCATAAGGCACGAAAGTTGATGCAAAATCACCCCTCAGGAGAAGAATGAGGGAACATACAAAGGTACACACAGAGCAAGCTAATTATTTAAATCAGCTACATTCCTAAACTTAAATACAAGGATATATGGTTTGCATCAACCATGCATTCGAATAAAGTTAAATACATTACAGCAAGTTACAACGACCAACGACCGACTTAAATGAAAACGCAATGTAATTAAGGTCTTGCGTACACATCCCACTAAACCATCGAGGGTGCAAAAACATAGCCTGATTAAATCGTTTGGAGCGCGAGTTGGTCATGTGCTCAGTTACACGCCGAGCAAACGGAATTTTATTAACAAAAAGTACAATCTAAAGAAAAACAACAACACGTCAGACCTGCGGGGGAAATCAGACTACTCAAATAAATCGGAGGATTAATTCATGCAAAAAGCTCTTTGCAGTCACCAAGCTCAGCAGCTCGACAACTTTGTAAATGATTAAGGCATTATACACGTTAAACTGCACAGAGATCAGACATGATCCTATTTAAAGAAAAAAAAAAAGCATTGATATACTATAGACTTTCCCAAAAGATTTTGTGTACAGAGAGAAGGGTTACTAGTTGAAGACGGTAAAGTGTGCTTCATACTCTAACTTATGCCTTGGTTAAAAAAAAAAAAAAAAAAAACTGATATGGTGCAAAATTAGCATGTGAGGAGGCCATTTGAATACAAATTTCTGTCAGGAGGAAATTAGCCTGTAGGCTTTAAAAACTACTTGTATTGAAATACCCAGCACATTATGTAACTGAAGTTAAACAACCACTACTTTTCTTATTGACTTTCTACAGTGCACTTAGTATTGCATTATAAGGGTCAAGCACAACGAAGTACAGGATGAGAGGGTGGGGTATTTTACAAGTACAAAAATAAAGAGTTGTTATCCAGTATTTGAAAAATGTGTAGACTTGATTTAAGGAAACATCAGTTAGAGAGAAGAGTGTAATATTAGAGTATGTCGAAACCCTCCTAATGAGTTGGTTAATCTGAGATCTAAGATTACTCCACTCGGTCAGTCAGCCTCAGTGGAGATTGTCAAGGTCTTCATCAGGTGGTGCTGTTCCTATGGGTTCCATATAGATCCACAGCAGCTCATAGTGTGGTAGGCTGACCAGCAGCTGAGAAAAGACAACAAAAGAGCAACACAAGCAGTTTAGGGTCCAGTCTTGTGATACGCTGCTAGAGAGTCGTCTACCGTACTGCAAACATTGGCTTTCTCACCACGTGATTTGATGTAGCACTCTTGACAGTTGAGGAGGCCATTCCGAATCCTGACATCAGTGCCCGTGCTGGTGTCACCCAGAAGCCCTTTACATACTCCACACTGGGGAACACGGGGAGCACACATGTGTCAGACATGTACCAGAGCACACACATATTAAACACAGAACCAAATGGGCAGTCTAATGTGGGTACTTTTTTCTCTCAAATACCTTAAAGCACTGTATGTGAAAATAGAGTCCAAGAGTCTCTATGATCATGGCGGCACCCTTCCCCAAGGGCTGTGCACAGCTTGAGCACAGCTTCTTTCCACTCACAGATCTGTAGGATGTGATAAAAAATAAAGGTGAGAAATACAGATAAAACTGTATCATTATCAAGCCAATGAGTCAAATGTGTAGGTGTTTCTGCAACAGCGGAACAACTGCTTAGTTTATTCTGAACTGAATACAGGCTGTCTGCATGCATGCGCATCAGTGCTTGTCAAATTCTCCTCAGCATGGTGAGCTTCAGCTTCAGAGGCTGACTTCAACCGTTCACAGGGGTCAGACCAGGCCTTCATACAAATGCAGGAGCGTGTCCATGCAACAATTGGAGGTGACGTTATGCATGACTGGAGGATGATCTGTTTTTTTTTACAAGTCCATGTTTCCCAAAACGTGTGAGTGATGTGAACTTTGAAGTCTCCTTTTTATGGTATAAGGAACTATATATATATTGCCGCTTTAACACTAGTGTATGTGTATATGTGTGTGTGTGTGTGTGTGTGTGTGTACCGAGATAGTACCTGCTTGGGGACGGGGGCTGGGTGTCAGGTGATGTTGGTGATGGTGTAGATGAGTGTGTCCCTAAAACATCCTCATAGGACCCTGACCTGAAGGCAACAAGGCAATGCAACATTCAACTGCAGCAAACATCTACGCGCACTTAAACCTAGCCACTGTCACACAATGAGTATGATCATACAGGAATCATCAGTTAAGACTATACATGCAGAAAAATATTTCTGATTTCTACTTGAAATTTTACCATCCAATGTTGATTAAATGTTTCAACATGCAAAGTTTAAATGCACATGCACGGGTAATGTACAACACACACACACACACACACACACACACACACACACACACACACA
>JAGFZM010000061.1:449353-471442 GCA_017657215.1 Limnothrissa miodon
ACACACACACACACACACACACACACACACACACACACACACACAAATACATGGACACACAGGCACATGTCATATACTGTATACACATAAACACTAAGGTCCGGACCACTGTAATTTTTCAAAAATAGTATTTGAGGTAATTAAATCCAGTCTTATTTCAAAAGTGCGTCTCTTCCGAGACAACAATAGTTTCAACTTAGAAGTGTATAGTACGTGTGTGGGTGTCTGGAGAAGGGGGGTGAAAGATAGGACTAAGAAACAACAGGCTTTTTTTCAGGCAACACTCAAATAACAGGCATTGAGAACAGCATTCAAGCAGATGGATTTTATGTGAACAGTAGACAGCAAACCAAACAATAAAATGGAACAAAGAGGATTATGGAATGTGCCAGAAGTGTTAAAAGTACAAAAGGGTAGCGTGAAAAAGAGCACTGATTAAAATATGTATCAAATGTAGTGAGTTAATTTTGTGGAGCTACCGAATAAATGTAAACATTAAAACAGCCTTTCTCTTTTTAATTTGAGATGGTCATTAT
Source organism: Limnothrissa miodon (assembly GCA_017657215.1). NCBI lineage: Eukaryota > Metazoa > Chordata > Actinopteri > Clupeiformes > Clupeidae > Limnothrissa > Limnothrissa miodon. The sequence goes on from JAGFZM010000061.1 coordinate 449,890, forward strand.
CATTCATAAAGATTTCTAGGATATAGCCTGAAGCTCCTTACGGTTTAGGCACTTAACATGTCAAAATGGAAAAAATATTACATTATGCTTATAAATAAACCCAATGTATAACATTGTGGGCTTATGTTTAATAAGTTAGTCTATAAGGCTAGCCTAGGCCTACTCTTTAAGTGACCTTTCAGTTATTAATAGCAATACAAATTCCCTTATACATCCTTTTGAAATGGACCTAATCATAAATCTAACGATTATGCTTAAAAAGTTTAGCTGCGCTCATTCCTACCTAGTGACCCAAAAGGACGACGATAACTGTCAATCCCTAGCTACAGCTCTGTCCATGCACACATACCTTCTCATCCCGGCAGTATAGTTTTGTGGTGGGCTGAAGTTGCGATCTAGAGAGGCTGTCTTCTTCCACTCACCACTCTGAAGCTTTTTGTCAGAGGGGGAACTTTTCCATGAGACATCTGTTGGGCGTAATGCATCTCAGTATAAAGGCACACACAGATGACAGCACAAAAAGCCTATACTTTAATTTAGAATAAGTCTGTTTAATTCTGACTGTGTCAGCATATGTACGTATCAATTTTGGTGTGTGAATGACGTGTGTAACTTGTATGAAGTATGAACATACTGTATGTACACAATTTGTGTGTTTGTGTTTGTGTGTGTGTGTGTGTGTGTGTGTGTGTGTGTGTGTGTGTGTGTATTGCACAGGTAAGCAAATTTACCCTGGATGAACTGAAGCTGTGGAGTAGCTGACTCGCTGTAATCAGCAGGAGAGGGAGCCTTTCCGTTATGATGTGCTGGTGCAGTTAGCTCAGTCTGTGAAGGGCTATGGAGAGGCAGAGGGTATTATGGGAATTTTCTAGCTTGCTGTGTCTTACTTAGTCTTAATCCATGCTGTGTGTACATTACAGTGTGTGTTTGTCGTGCTACTGACCTGTCAGTGTGATCCACTCCGTTGTGTGTGCTTGTGTGCGCTCCGATTTCTGTCTGCTCCTCCTGGGTCTGTTTCCTGACCGGGTCTGACGGTGACGGGGCAATGCTGTCCTGCGTGGGTGGGGGGAAGGATGCTGAATTGGACAATCCTCCGCTGCCGTGACGAGAGGTCAATGGGGTCATTGTCTCCTCAAGGATGCGCCTCTCCTATTAGAGATAACATACATAATGATCAAGGAAATTTGCCACCTACCCTGAAATGAGCGATTTGCAGTTCCATGTCATATGAGCCTAGAACATTGTCCATTGGTCGTTTTACATTTTGCAACTTTGCAGAATCAAATTGTAAAAAATATTGTTAGTTGAGATGCTCAATCTAAACCGATTGAATGCTACCTATGCTGGTCTAAAATTGCTACCGTTAGCCTAACTGGATGAGCTGGAGAAAGCTAAAATGCAGTAGTGTGTGTGTCACTGTGTTCTGATGGGGAGGGCAGTCAAGGGGAATGCTCTGTCCTTCCAGACAAAGTGGCTTTCCCACCTCCTCATAGTGCCTCTTCTCCTCCTCCTCCACCTCCTTCTGGGCCTTCTCCCACTCCTGCTTTAGCTTCTCCTGCTCACGCTGGTACTTCTCCTGCAACAGCACACAGACATCACAGCTATCAAGCAGCGGAGAGACAGACAGTCAGAGAGATAGAGAGCATTTGAGAAAGGGGTTAGAAAAGAGAGAAAGAGAGAGAGAGGGAGAAAGAGAGCATTTGAGAAAGTGTATGAGAGAGAAAGATAGAGAGAGGGAGCATGCATAAGGGAGAAAGTAGAACTTAAGGTGAGACTGGCTCCAAGGAAACAGCTGATACTAGGACAGGACACAGGCAGAGGACAGACAGACAGCCAGGCTCCTCACGAGCCAACACACATCACATCAAGTTATTCAGCTCAATCTCTGTGCTACGACGACTGCACCAAACCACTGCTCTCAGAGTCATGCTGTACCATCATGGCTAAGGATGGGCAAATATTTCTATAAATATTAATCTTTTTGCACATTGCAAAACAAGTCTTGCAGGGAGGCTAGGTGAAGCAATGTCAACTAATACTAACCAGAATAAAAATGAGCAAATATCCAGGATACAGCGTGGGATAAACGGCCAGCCATGATAAACACGTAGCAGGTGAGTGTACCTCTGGCATGTTTGTGAGCACCTGCACCGAGCCGCAGTGCCCGTCTCTTACTAATATACCTGCAGCAGGCGCTCCTGCTCTTGTTGCCAGCGTTCTTGACGTTTGCGTTCCTCATTGGGATCCCATGTCCAATGGTCAACTCTCTTAGCCAGATTCAAGATAGGGGTCTCAATCTGACGTACATACCACACACACACACATACACACAGACAAAGAGACAAAAGGAGGAACACACATACACACACACACAAGGAAAAAGGAAAGGCAGGAAAATTGATAGGAGAGGTTGTTTGTGTCAACAGTGCTATCACTACAAATAGAAGAAATAGAAGCTGAAAGATTTCTTTAAGACCAACAGTGACGATGTAGACAGATGGCAGGTTAAAAGGAGCAGAAACAGACAGAAAGCAGGTTTGGAAAGGTGATTTTTGAGGCACATTGTAAGATAGATTGTAAGATTTTCTTTTGATTGTACTTACACACTCCATGGGGTTGTCAAGTCCCTCTGAAAAAAAGAACAGAGGATTCATCAAAATGGGTATTATTTCTCTCCTGTATCCTAGATCTCCTCCACACACAGGCACAGGGGCATTACTCAAACACAGCTCATAAGGCTACGGTAGCCTCTTAGGACTGGACAAAAATTACATAGCCGGGGACATACAGCTTAAATGAAAGAGGTAGAGGTAGACACACGCAGAATGAGAGAAAGGGAGATATTTGGTGTGTGTGTACTGTGTATGTGTGTGTGTGTGTGTGTGTGTGTGTGTGTGTGTATGTGTGTGTGTCAAAGAGAGAGAGAGAGATTTAACATTCAGTATACTACACTAAGGCTAAACATGAGAGATGACTACACGAGCAACAGAGAATTGAGTCAGAAACGAGACAAGGATCTCAATGAAAGTCCATTCCATTAAGCTTAATCACATTTATATGGCATGACTACACAAACCAGTTGAGATCAAAAAGTAAATATGTATATACTGCACATATAAAAAAATCTTCAAGCGAATTAAATGTTTTTTTGTAAGACCTCAACAGGTTTAGGTAGTCTGCAGATCTGGTCTAAGTCCACAGGAATGAGGAGAGTAGAAGCAAGGACACCAAAAACAGAGACGGAGGAGCAGAATGACAAGGGGCATGGCAACAACACGACCACCCTACACAAAAGCAGTATGTCAAGGTAGGGGCATTGATTGGTTGGTTTCCTATCTTAGCCAATCACACGGCAGCTTTACCTGGCGAGGCGAAGAACTCCCAGCGCAACCTAGAGCTACCAGACGTGTGTGAGGAATCTACACATCACCCACAGCACCCCCACCCAGGACACCCCCACCAAAGCCCACCCAAAATATAGACAGGGGCAGAGTGAGAGAGGAACGGACAGACAGAGAGGAAGAAAGGGGGAAAGTAAAAGATCTATGAGGAAAAGTTTGACAGAAAAACAAAAAACCTAAAGCAAACAAAGAATAGATTTTGAAGACAAAAAACAAACTATACATAACTAAAACAACAGATATTCTTTTTCTTTTTCCCAGTGCTGTGCTGGCTGACCTACATTACGAATGGTGAGAGGTGTGTTGTGGGTAATGTAGTTTTAATACCTGGCACTGTGGTGGAGGATGAGGTCAGAGTGCTGGTCTGTCCTGAATCAGTCCTGCTGTACTCAGAGGAGGAGACTGACTGGTCCTCAGGCGTTTGAACAGAACTCGCAGAGCTGTTCATCTGAAGAGACCATGGAGGAGTTACATATACGGGATATATACACATAATATATATGTTATATGACCTATTTCAGTGACAGATGCTTTCTCATACTGTGATAGTGGCCCTCATTTTTCCCTCCCAAAGTGTAACCTTGCTCACTGTCCTTACATGAACAGTTCTTTCATAAAGCTACATAAATAACAAGTAATTGTGTTAACCAGTAAAAATGTGGCACGTTTGGGACTTGAAGGGCAACATTTACAACATGCTGGATGCTACAGTAGCTGGCTGGTAGATGACCCTTCAATGACAACAACCCTCCTCTGTGATGGAGATGATTGGCTGGTGAATAGCAAAACAGCAGGTCTAACCCACCCATGTTCTAGTGGTTGCATCAGCCTCATCAATGACCTGTGTGTGTGTGAGCTCCGTCACAATGGTCGTCTTGACAATACAGTTCCTCTTGCCTCCAGCGGCGAGGTCCTTGTGTTCTGTCACTGCAACAGCAACGTCCATCATATACAGGAATGTCATATTACATACTGCTCATATACTAATCTTACCCTATTCAGTCAAGAGTAGGTTGTATATAAATTTGTAAAAACAAACAGTGCTAAAGGAGGTTCCATGTTGATTCAGTTAAAGACAAAGCGTGATTCAATATGCTATCAAACAAAAGAAAACATGTTGTAGTTCTAGTTATGTCCACTAGATGGCACTCAATTACAGGAATGATATGCATCTGCGAGCAAGAGGCAGAGCAGAAAAATCTAGAAGCATCTTATTGCAGCTCTGCAGAGTGGGGCTCACCTCTGACGGGAGACTGGGTGACGTCAGCAGACTCCTGCTCTCCATCTCGGCTCTTCTCCTGAGGCGTGGGAGCGGCGCGCTCCTCCTCTTCCGCCTCCCCCTTGTTTGTGTCCCTCTGTGGGGAGCGGGGATGAGGCTTCTCCTGGGGGGGTTTGGTGCTCGCCGGGGGAGATGTGGGTGGTGTAATGGCTCCACCCTGTGCGGTCGCTACAGCATTCTGATTGGCTGAGGGAACAGAGGGCTGTGGTGGCGGAGAACTTAGCCTTGTGATCTCTTTTCTCTCCTCGACGTTTGTTTCTCCATTGATGCGTACCAGCCCATCAGCCTATAGGGATACAAGCCACACACACGCATACACACACACACACACACACACACACACAATTTGTACAGAGGTGTTTTGAGAGGACAATTCAGCTATGCTTCACCATCACATGTCTGTTTGAGGTGGTACTACACAGATGACCCAGTTCCAGCCTCACCTTGACAGGCTTGTGTCCAGTCTGATTGTGCCTGGGCTGGCTGTAAGGCTTGGGTGTGAACAGAGGCACAGGCTTGGACGGGGCAGGAGGGGTGCGTACGGGTGACTGCTCCGGGGTCAGGGGCTGGCTTTGCAGGTGAAAGGGTGGGCTCATGGTTCGCGTCAGCTGTTGCAAGTGAACTTGGGGCTTGGGGGTGTCTTCCATGGCGGCCTTCGTGGCGGGGGTGGACTTGGCTGGGGAGCGAGAGCGCTGAGGCTGCTTGGCCTGGCTAACAGCGGGAGGCGACGCAGGCTGGGAGGTGGCCTTGGTGGCCGTTGTGGCAGTGGCAGTGGCAGGAGGGGTTGTGGTTGCGGTGGCAGTGGCCGGCTGGGAGCCCTCTTTCGTAGGTGCCTGGGGGATCTGCAGGCGCTCCAAGATGGCGTCGCTGATGGTGAAGCGCAGGGCGTAGCGCTGCAGCACGCTGGCCGCCTCCTCGGGGCTGCGGGCATTGGTGTAGGCCTCGTGCAGCTCCTGCTCCCGACGCTCCCTAGAGGGGACAGCAGACACCACAGAGCGTGTGCACATTTACTTTCAAAACAAATGGCTGGCTATGAGGGGTATTACAGGAAAGAGGTTAAACCAACACTCTGTCCAAACCCTGACCTCTGGACTGATTAATCCAAATAGCCCAAGAATGAAGCTGAAAAAGATTTGACATTCGTGCTTGATTATAATATACGCAAAAGGGGCAATTTCTCACTTCTCTTCCACAATCTCCTTGTAGGTCTTGATGCTCTTCCTCCGTAGTGCAGACGCCTGCTCGTCCAGCATCATCTTCTCCATCATCTTCCTTTCATTCTCCTTCTTTATGAGGTCCTGGGATGCACTCCGCCTGCGGTTCTTCCAACGTGCCAGATCCTGGCCAGAGTAGAGATGATTCAAAAGTCTTTCATAGGTAACAAAATAAAATCAATTCTACATTTTTACTTTTTAAACATAAACATGGCTCATCTTATATCACTTCCATTCATCTCCCCTTTTCAGGAGCCCTGAGCAATAGTCAAAAGCAAGCCCCACACTATCATAGTCAAACTTTTTAAATATTAAATAATGTCTTTGAATCGCTTACAAATAATCCTGTTTTCAATGTGTGATCCACTTAGATCTTTTTTATCTCAAGCCAGATGGTTCATGTGAGGGCAAAGGACGCAGCTGTGGGTGCTGTCTGTCGGGGCGACCACCTCAGCAGACCCCTTTCCCTTTTCCCTACCCTACCCTACCCCTCCCCTTCCCGTCCTGTCCTGTCCTGTCCCCTCTCCTGGCCTGAGTGACTCACGTCCTGCCACTGGTCATCGTCCTCGCGCTGCTTGTTGTACTGGTTGTGCATGAGCTCGTGACGCGACTGGCTGTGCGGCTGCAGGATGGCCTCCTCCTCGCAGCGCATGTCAAACATGCTCATGCTCCTGCAAACAACAAAACAGGAAAGAGGAAGTGTTCACAGGAAGACAAGTGTCACCAAGGAGGGAAAAAAAAACAACCAAACCCGGCGGTCATGAGAAACATTACTGCCCGCAATCAAGCTGATTGTTCAGTAGGTGTAAGCAAGTGTCTTTTCTAGAATTTCAGCTTGAATGCACAACAGTGGTCTTGCTGATATTGATGTTTGATTGAAGATTGTGGGAAAACGTGGGAAAACGAGGTTAACACACACAACCATTCCTAAAGATGCACACAAGGTTGAAAGTGAGTGTTAAGCTGTGAATGAACAAAAACTGGAGTTAGAGTTAAAACAGTTCACACAAATTCTGTCTAAAGACGGACAAAATGGAAGCATGCAAAAACCAAAGAGGTGTATTTTCTGATCAGGCATTTCTGCATGCTGTGATGCTTTTAGTTATAATCAAAAGCCAAACAACAACATATCTTTAACTTATCTTTAACATATCTTTAACTCTTTTGAGGGCAGACACACAAAAAAGTCTAGATTATGTACCATCTCCCACGAACACTATGGGGTCATAAGAGATTTCTGCATGATTACAGCCCTCCCATTCTATTATTTCAGCCGAGTCGCCACAACCTGGCCATCGTTCTGTTTTTCTGGCCTAAGTGCGGATCAGACAGGCCCAAAGTCAACACCGGCGTGGGCATAAAACCCGGCAGGAAGATTGTGGGCGAGCCCGACACAGGCCCAAGACAAACAGCTGGCTATAGCCAGTTCTATAATGCAAACCAGGGCAAGGCAAAGAACAACAGGGAGAGAGAGAGCCAGAGCATTGGGCAAGTCTTTTTCCTGTGCCAGTGGTGCTACCGGACCCAGGTTATCAGAATACACTACAACCCAGAGTCAACCCGAGGCCAACGAAAGAGCTTAGGTAACACCTCTTTGCAATGGCTTTCGGTTACATGACAGTTACTGGCTTTCACCTGTTACAAAAAGAAAGACATTCACACACGGCAAGCAGAATTATAAACAGACTGGAGAACATGCACGGGTGTATGTGTGTGTGTCTGTGTGTGCGCACACATGCGTATATCCAGTTTATGTGAAGATATATATATATATATATATATATATGTAAGTGTGCACACATGCTTGTGTGTTTCATGAGGTAGACAGACATGCCATATATGAGATGATGCTGAGATGGGTGGACCTGAATGAAGGTGTCAATGAATGACAGAATGATGAAATTGAAGACACAGCAACTATCTGCATGATGGTGTGTGTGTGTGTGTGTGCTGCAGGTGCTTTTGGTCATGCGACGGCTCAGTCCAACAGACGACAAACTCAGGCAGAGAGAAGGACATAGAAAGTTCCAAAGAGAGACTTACTCTGACTCATCAGCTGCACTAGCAGCTCTGTGGCTGAATCTACAAACATCAAAACACATGGACAAAAAAACAACAAAAAACAAAACAACAACAAAAACAAAAAACAAACAAACAGAAACATGAAATTAGAAAGATGTATTTATCAAAACTAAAATCTATTTACAAATATGGATGTGTAAACATCCTTGAGTAAAACAAACAAACAAACAAAAAATAAATAAATAAATAAAACCATGCACCTTAATAAAGAAATGTGCAATGTTATTCCTCACTCAAGGTGCACTTTGCGTCTTTGTATAAGACCAGGAAGGGCTTAAGCAGGACGTACTATTACATATATATATATATGGTAATACTAATGGTCAGCATTTACATGGAAAGTTTTTAACATGGGGAAAAGCCTCTTTGGATTAGTGCATGCTATTTGTATTTAAAATTACGTATCAACAGAAAGGAAGTGCTTTCTGAGGGTTAGACACATGCTAAAGACTATGAAAATCATGTTCCACAGAATAAACATATTATTATTATTATTATTTTTATTAGAAGTACACACACCAGCTTGTTATTAGTTTACTACTTCAACTGCCCAGAGTGTGACTGTACTGTAAGCACTCTGTGAAGATGTAATTTCATTTAGGTCTCTAATCTCAATCTTGTGCAATCTGCCGCTCAGAGAGGGCCCAGAGAGTGTGCCTACAAATAAGAAGAGGCCATGTTAGTCCGTGGCTCTCGTGGCCACCTACAGAAGGCAAGGATGGATTATTATAACACACTAGGTCGGTAGGCTAGATCGACTGAGACACTGAGGTGCCTGCTCTGACTGCAGGGAGTCAGATGGCGGAGAAGGGGGGGTCGGGAGGGCGTCTCACATTGGGGGTAGGTCATCGTCCTCCAGCCAGGAGGGTCGTCTTTGTGGGGGAGTGGGGCCCTGCTGGGGTGGAGGGCCAGGGGCAGTTATAGGCTCGTCTGCCCCAGCTGTTTCCCACAGAGGTCCCAAGGCCTCTGCAGAGCCTGCCTCCTCCCTGTCCGTCATCTGAGGGCACTTCCTGGCAGCTTCTCTGCTGGGAGGGGCCACAGAGCTCAAGCTGAAGCCGAGAGAGTTACCATGGTTACAAGAGCAAGGGGAAGGGTGTTGGAAAGGTTGGGGGGTGAGGGTTGGAAGGGGGGAGAGGGGGATGATGAGGAGGGAAGGGGTTAAAGCAGTGTTTAAGGGTTCACAAAGCACAAATAAAACATCAGCAGAGCCACATCAACAACACAACAATCAAACAACACAGTGACTAGGCAGTAACCTCGAATAAACAACATTAAAAAGTGGCACAGACATCAAACGTAACCCCACAGCATAACAGAGCACAGTTGTGTAAGGGAGCACAGTGAATGGCTTGTGTTCGAAGTAAGTGTAGGTGTGATGGTTTGAAAAATAAGTGTAAGTGTGATGGTTTGAAAAGAATAAAAGTCAGTCGCCCAGATCTCTTTAGTAGGCCCTGAACAAAATAACACAGCAATGCAAATTGGTTAGTCAGGAGTACATTTGTGGCACACAGGCAAGAACGCTTGGCACACTTTAAAGCGCACAGGCATCACGACGACTCTGACCTGTCCTTGGGCTTCTCTCCCTCTCTGGGTTTCAGCATGGACTGACCCAAACCAGGAACAGGGCTGCCTTTATACTTTGCCTTGCCTGGAACAGGGAGAAAAGGTTGCCCTGTACCCCCCGCAAGTTTTTGGTATGTCCCGGTCCTCCGTGCATGCATATCGTCCTTCTCGAGGTCTGGCAGTGGACCATCGTCGTCATATTCTTCGTCCCAGTCGTCTTGGTGCTCTCGATCCAGGCTGCTCTGCCGTTGGGCAGGCGTGTGCATGGGTGGAGCCACACAGAGGTCCCTCTGCATGCCTGCGGCGGCCGCTGGTGTAGGAACTTTAGACTCTTGCTTCTCAGACTCCTTTCTGTGAGGGAGGCATCGTGTTTACTTTCCAAGAGGCAAACACATAGCGGGGCTGTAAACTAACAAACGCACTCTCGCATGCACACTCTCACTCAAACACCCACAGCTAAGGCGATGACACCAAGCAAATGTAGGGTCGGTGAAGAGAAAAGCACGGTCTCATGGTTTCCAGAGTAACATCTAACACCTTTGTAGTCACACAGGCGGGCTTCATTTCCCTCCCTTCACATGCCACACATTTGTTTTGCAAAACAAGCCAAGCAGCACACAGGATCAAAGGACCGCCCTCCCCCCCAAAAAAATCCTTTTCCTGTTTGAGACAGAGCTTCTGGACTCCATTAAAAAAAATCTTAGCCTCTAGCTACAGTTAGTACACATCAACCTTACCGCACAGCAACCACCAACACATGTGTTATACGGAGTCCACCAGCAACACCCCATCACACGCACACAAAAAAATAAATAAATAAACAAACAAACAAACAAACAAATAAATAAATAAAACAATAAACAAACCAAACCAAACAAAATAAAAGCCCTGTCCAGTCCCACCTCTGTCCGATCCAGTTTCTAGCGGTCTTAATGTTCCACTCGGAGTAGCCTTCTGTTACGGGTCTGTTGGCCACAATGCTCACCGCCTGCTTGCGAGGAGCGTGTCCGTTCGGAGTGTTCTCTCTCTGGGCCTGGGTTTTGGAGCCCGGTGTGGGGAGGAAACGGTTGAAGGCCTGGACACCACCGGACTTCTGGTGGGTGCCTGTCCGGCGAGCCAGCATGTCGTCCTTCCTCAGGTCAGGCTGTTTCTCCTCCTCTCCCTCCTCCTCCTCCTCCTCCTCTTCCTCTGGGGCACCTCGTCCATACTGGGCCAGCAACTCGTCAAGCTTCTCGTGTTCCGTGGAGGTCAGAGGTCGGCCGATGTCATGCACGGAGCTATGCGCGCCCGAGGTTGTGGTGTGGTCATTAGCCATTTCAGCACTACAAATGAAGGCATCCAGGACAGTGAGACATGGAGAGAGTGAGACAATGTGAGATACAGCAGAAGCCAACAGAGCCTAATGACACACTCCAAACAAGTCCCCACACACTCACTCACAATGCCACCCCTCACAACCACAGGCAAACATAACTGAGTCATTCCGAACCACAACCGCCATCACTGAGTTCTCTTGTCAACCAGCCGACACAAGTACACAGCGTTCCATCACGTCACCAAGGGAGCCTCATAAAGCCATCAAGCAGCCGTCTATTCCAGGCACTGCCACTGACTTGAGATCAGTTGCCTCATGCGTGATGAGTGTGATTGGGTTAAGGGTGGAAGGGGGCAGGCACAATCTGATGAGCTAGCCGTCAGTTCAGGGATCAGGCTGCAGGCTCTCAGTCACAGATGCCATCATCACAGAGCACTCAGGGCTGAAGGAGCGGCCTAGGTAACAGCTGCACACACATCTGTAGCCCCAAAGGTAGTGGATGTGTGTCAGTGTCTGTATCAGTGGAAGTATTTCTAGGAATTCATTTTTTTTATACGGTCACAAAATATGTATTTTCCACTTCTGTAATTCAAATTCCTATAAGTACTTACAAGTCAAAACCTTAAAAAAAATCAATAAGAGCACATCTCCGCATATGTATATATGTGTATATATATATATATATATATATATATAGGCATATATAGGCAGTGACAGAGCTGAATACAGCAACAATCCCAGACAGTTTGTTGCAGTCTTTTACACTACTGGATGGCAGGCTGCACTAGCAGGGCATGGTCAAGCAGGGTTAGACAGCACCAGGCCATTCCCAGGCCAGCACCGGCTAGCAACAGGCAGTACCTGCCCAACCTCTCTCGCAGCGGAGAGTTCATCCCGATGGTTGGCATGGGGACGGGAGCTGCGGAGAGGAGGCGCCGCAGCGTCTGCGATTCGTCTTTCTCCTCCTCCCCCTCCTCCTCGTCATCCTCCTGCCCTGGCCGAGCAATACTCAGGCGCTCCCAGCACTTCTGATCCATCTCCGTCACCGGGCCGAACGTCACGAAACGCTGCTGCCTCCTGCCCGGCAAGCGGCGGTTGCCACGGGTGCGCCGGCTAGCCAGGTCATCCCGGGCCGCCGTCGTCATGGAGATGGTCGGAGGCTGTGAGATTTTTTCAATGCAGGCCTGACAAATTGGCGTGGAGTCACTGCTGCTGGTGTAGTACACACCATAAACAAACACACACACACACAAACACACACACACCACCAGCAGGTGCACATCACACCACCAAACCCAAAGCCAAGACAGAGGAAATCATTAAGGATACAGATTGTTAGCCTGACAAAAAAGAAACAAAGGCAAACAGTCTAATGTTGTGCATCACCTGCTATTAGACATACCACACAATCAATGTCCCATTGCTTCTACCACTGGTGCACCATTATACATCCATATGCTATGTCTTTCCCTAACAAATGTTATATAGGTAAGAGGAATCAGCTGTTATCAAAGTTTTGCTAAGGTAAGACAACCAGAGGGAAGCATTGTCATTGCAATGACCGATGGCGTCTGACCAATAGTGTCTACTTGGGGCCAGGCTAATCAGGAGAGGAGAAAGAGGCTCTGATGAGGGTTCATTAGACTGCCTCACTCGAGCCCTAATCCCGGACGGCACGCAGCAGTGGCTTGTTAGAGAGGAAATAGCCATTACCAAGGGAACCAAGGGGCTGCTGCTAAAATCTCCACTGATCCTATTTAGTGACATCAGAGGTGAGACAATGACTACACAAAAGAACCCGAGACTGAAGCCAAACTACGCAACTTGTTTCTCCAGACACACACACATGCATGCACACATGCACGCACACACACACACACACACACACACACACTCCTGCCAAGGAACCTCCACTGTGAAAGCGGTGTTCATAGTGTTTTTTTTCTCTCTTTCTCTCTTTGCACTTTGTAAATCTGTCAGCTGGTCAAACGTCCCTTAGTAAAACATTTTTTACAATCACTGTGAGAAGACTCAAGCACTACATGGCAATAACACTGAACAAATACCTTCTCTAGGACTTCTTATACTGAGAGACCATGGTATCATCTTTTTATCCAGCATGTTAATAAACATCACAAAATCAGCAGCCCTTGTCTTAATCGACGTGTCTTAATCGACCACCTCAAATCAAACTGTAGTCTGCAACAAACTTTTATAAAATATCTTGTTTAAAATTTTTACTCTGCCAATACAATGAGCATGGCACAGAAATAGATTGTGTAAATAGAGTGGTGCTCAGTAGCTTTATAGTGTTAGTGACACAGCAAATGAGTTAAGAAGCCCCATCCATCATAAGTCGAGTCAGCACCTGTCTTCTGTGCTCATCTTTAGCCTCTGCCATTTCTCCATGTCTGCCTGAGTGATGGATGTCTGGGCCAATGCCTGCAGGGGCACTCTTTGTGAGACAGGCCTGCTCTGAGCCCGCCTCCTGGCCAGGTCGTCTTTCCGGACGTTAGGGACCACCTCGGCGTTGCCCACTTTCTGACCCCCTGCCTTCTCCTCCACCTCCTCCTCCTCTTTCTCCTCCTCAACTCTCAGAGGGCTTAAGAAGGGGTTCTCCTTCCGTGTTATGATTGCCACTTCAGGAGACTGGGCTTCACTCTCACTGTAGCACATTAACATGGACAAGCAGTTCAGTCTGTGTGTGTGTGTGTGTGTGTGTGTGTGTGTGTGTGTGTATGTGTGTGTGTGTATACATGTATTTTAAAATAACAAGCACTTAATCAAGATACCACTAAGATATCTTCAATCTCATCTAAAATATCATCTATTCATAGACATTTCTTGGGAGTAACACGATCAGACTAAATGTTCAACACACTGTAGACCTAAAATATATCACTCAATGGTTTTCTTGCATTCGTTTTCTCTTAAAAGAACATGGCAGCACCTGGCCTCCGTGTTCAGCTTCAACCTCTGCCACTTTTCCATGTCTGACTGATTCATGGAGGTCTGCAGCAAGGGCAGCAGAGGGTCTCTGTCTCCCTTCTGTGAGCTGCTCTTAGCTCGCCTACGGGCGAGGTCATCCTTCTGTGGGTTGGCCACCGCAACCTGGTTCTCAGTGTCATCGTCCTCCTGTGGAACCCGCTCCACCTTCCTCAGATGGCTCAGGAAGGGGTTATCCGTACGGGTTATGATGACCTCTTCTTCCTCAACAGACTGGACCTCAGTCTCACTGAACCACAGGGAACAAGCGTGTTACACACACACACACACACACACACACACACACACACAGGACACAAGCCAGACGCACACAAATAGAAAGAAATCAGACCAACAAAATAAAAACGGACTTCTGTTGACACTATCAGGACGTAACGAGCACATGCTCGGCAGCGAGTCTTAAAAATAACAAGACACACATCCACCCACAAGCAGTGCAAATAGACACCAGCTGAAATCCCATTAGTCACACAAAGAAGAGCATTGCTCCACACAGACAAGATGTTAATTGCTCTTCCATTCTCCTGGACCTAGAAACACAACAGCTCTGTGTATGCCAGCCTCTAAGTTTGACACTCATCCACAGGTAGAGAAGGGCATAGCAGCTTAAGAACCTTTTTATACCCAGTGGAACAAAGGCAGAACTCAACAAAGGGCCACAGTAGCAATAAATGAACTCGTATCAAATAAGAATGAGTGTATCAAATAATCAAAGAATCCAATAATGCCAACTGCTTGTTTCATCATTTTCTTTGTAGTAGTAGACGTAAAAGGATCATCTATGACAGAAACAAATACAATGTCAAGTGTCATGCCATTGCACACTCAAACACAATAAACTATTTTCCACTTATTTCTCACACTCACAGTATATATCAAGCGTAAAATGAAAACACAGGCGCAACATCAGCAGATCAAAGTGAGCATCATCATTCCTTCATACATCCTGCCCAGAACACACTGCATTGCTATGGGCACTCATCCAACTCAATGTTCAAGCCTCAATCCAGCCAGCAACTCTTCACCTCCCTACCTCCCTCCCCCCCCCCCCCCCTCCACACCTCTTTTTATCCTGCTCCATTCTCTCCATCTTCTCCAGCACAGCCTGCTGGGAAGCCCGGCGGATGCCCTCCCATCTCTCCTGGTCCCTGCGGCTGCAGGCCCCCGGCAGGAAGTGGTGGGCACCACGGGCGGGCGAGCGGTTCATACGTGCCCGCCGAGAGGCAAGGTCATCCCGCCGCACGTCCGGCACCTTCCTCTCGTCTTCCTCTTCATCCTCCTCCTCCTCCTCTGAGTCCCAGGCGTTCGGCTGCTGCTTTCGCAGGAAGTCGTTGTCGCACCTGAGGACGATGTCAGGCGAAGCGTCTTTGGCTGCCTCCGTTTCCATCTCTCCATCCGCATGCTTGGGACTAGAAGCAGTGGGGTTGGTGAGAGAGTCTGATTTTTAACCCGCACCCACTTTTCACTTTTTAGATGGTGTTAGATCTGAAAAGTCACTCCAAATCCACACACACCACAGTTAAGGCACAAAGCACTCACTGGCAAAATACGATCAAAGAAGGCCATGGCAAACCCTGACGAAACGAAGGTAAAAAAACAAGCTATTTACAAGGCACCGAAAGATGAACGAGAACAAAAACACCCACACACATACACCTCTTTAAAAGTCACTCACAAAAAAAAGTCACATTAAGATTTCTAATCCTTATAAAATCCTTATCAAACCATTTTTGAGCAAACCTTAGCATGGCTTCCTGCTGGTAAAATCACTTTAATCACACCATGCTCAGCAGTGCTTTTGAACCATTTTCTAGTTGGATTTTCTAGTGTGGATTAGTACCAGAAATACAAGCCATGGTATCACACAAAAACACACACACACACACACACACACCATCCAACACCAAACACAAAGTCAGTGTTAGAGGTCAAGCAGTGTGAGTATTAGCGGTCCAGTCGCAAACCGATGGACACTCCACGGCGCGCTGACCTGCTGTAGCGCACGGACGCCGGCAGCACTCTGATCCCGGCCTTCTCCAACCTTTTCATCTTCCTCATCTCCTTCTTCACCTCCTCCTCCTCCTGTTCTTCCTCTCCATCCTGTGCCCACGTGACTGTCTTGGGGGGCCCTGTGACCCTTTGGGAGCTGGCCAGGCGCTTAGATGGGCGCTCCTCCTGCTCCCCCTGAGGACTGATGCCCTCCTCCTCGATGGGTTCTGGGTGACTGAGAAAGGGTATTGGTGGAGGGGTGAGCAGGGGTGGAGGTTGAAGGGTTGGGGGATGGGATATAAAGCCATTACCTCATCCCCCTACCCACATACATCCCTATTGCGTAGTGTCAGTGTAAACGCTGTGTTGTGTCAGTGTAAATGGTGTGTAGGAGACATTCTGGTGAGGCAACAAATGAAACAAAAAGCAAGTGAAAGAATCAACATGTTGAGAGACAGCAGGAGAAAAGAAACAAATAAATCAGGTCAACAGTGATTCAGATGGCTGCGGAGGGGGGTGGGTGTGGAAGCGGATTCAGCCGGAATGCACGCCTGTGAAGCCTCCGCAAACCTGCCGGTGAGCAGGTGCACAAAATAACCATGGTAACCCCTCATTAAGTGGCTGTGAGGTTTGCCGGCTCCAGTCGCCGTCAGGTAACCATAGCGAGCTGTTACCTGAGACCAAGCTTAGAGTGATTACCTGAAAAGACACTTCCCAATCCCCCCTACCCCGACTGGCCCGACATTTCCACCGCACGCTGGCAGAACACACACATCCCCCGTGCTCTTTTAAGTCAATTTGACTTGTCTAAGTGGATGAGGAGCATTGTCACTCTGCCATCACCTGCCACGGTGGCTGGGTTACCTGTAAGGTCGTTCGGCACCGACGGGTGAGGTGGCGTTGCTCCAGCTCTTGCGGCCCTCTTCGCGGTCCGTCCGTTTCTTGCGCAGCGGCGTGGGCACGTAGGCACTCTGGTTGCTCTTGTTGGGCAGGTACTGATTGAAGGGCTTGACCGAGCGCGGCTCATTATACGAGGTGCGCCGGGCCAGCATGTCGTCCTTTCGAACGTCTGGAAGCTTCCGGGAGTCGCACTCGGAGTCACTGCCTCGGCCTGTGGAGCCAGGGAACAAAGGAGGGAGGAGGAGGGGGGGCAGGGTGGGAGAAAACAGGGGTCACAAGATCAGCGGCCTGGAGGTAAATGGAACTGATCCTAACACAGCAGCAAAAGGCTGCCCCTGGACTTTGAGTTTCAGTGAGCCACATCTGCACTGTTTAATGAAATCAGATAACAGAAGAATATACATTTTATACAAAACAATGCACACACACACACACACACACACACATATACACGTATGCACAAACACGTATGCACAAACACACACATACACATATTATTAACAAAGTCTGAATATTGTGTTTTGCACTTCTGATAAAGTGCTTTGCAACTGGGCTCCTCTAGCCCACTGTGTAAATTCCAGAGTAGGGTGGTTGATTCATTAGGTCATCCAAATGTCAACAATTCCACAAGCAACCACAAGATGGCGCATCAAATTTGTATTCCTACAAGGTCCTTAAAAACACACATGGACACAAACATATAAAAGAGTGTGAAAAGTCATTATCTTTCTGAATCACAAAGACAAAGTACTGTCCCTCTCTTGACCTGCTAGGCTCTGAGTAAGATGAGATTATCTTTCTCTCTCTCTCTCTCTCTCTCTCTCTCTCTCTCTCTCTCTCTCTCTGTGAATGTGTGTGTGAGTGTGTGTGTGTGTGTGTGTGTGTATATATGACACTGTGTGTGTTCTGTAAGAGTGATGAAACTATAATGGAATTGCCATGGCCTGGATTGGGGACATGGCCTGTCATAATAAATGAAAAATGACTTTGTATACAGTGCTATGGCTCTTAAAATAAAGGCACATATAAAGGCACGTTAGAGATGCTCACGTTCACTGAGTACTCCCCCATCCCCCACCCCCTCATCCATATGGTTCAGTTGGAGGTAAAACAGAGGATTCCCTTGATTTGCTGCTGCATCAGCAAGCCTCAAGCACTCTAAGGAGAGGTCAAAGGTGGTAGTCATGGCTACGCCTGAGTGCTTCTGTCTACCCTACTGTAAATGGCCTAAGGTGAGCTCACCACTGAGTGTAAGCGTGTGTGTGTGTTTATGTGTGTGTGTGTTTGTATGAGTATATGAGAGTATGTGTATGAGAGAGAGAGAGAGAGAGAAAGATGAAGAAAGACAGATAAAGTGACATAAAGAGAGCATAGGAAAGAGAAAGAGCATGTGTGTGTGTGTGTATGTGTGTGTGTGTGTGTGTGTGTGTGTATAAAAGAAAGGCTAAAAAAATCTGACCTAGTCTAGTATAGAGTGCCCCTCCATTTGCCAGCCGGCCAGTTGCCATGAGGCATCACGGTACATTAAAGCTGATTGGCCCATTCAGAGCAGACCAGAGGAGGAAGGTGAAGAGCGCAGCCGGGAGGTTCTCCGATGTGGAGTGGAGCGGAGCAAAGCAGCATATCTCCTCCCGGAATTACCGCTTGGACTGCATCTCATCCACAAATTCCCCATTTTCAATGCATTTTCAGAGAGCCCCGTAATCTCAGTCTGGGAATGCGGCCATCGCAAACTGTCTTCCTCCGCACCGTCTGACCTAGAACATTCTCCCAAAGCTCGGCCGCCACTTCCGCTTCCCTCCCACGGAGTAAGAAGGGTCGCTTGCTGATATGCTTATGCTGATATGACCCAAGCATGGTGAAAGCTTAGTGTTATGTGGCTAAGAGGATTTTATTCCCGAGCGGTGTCAAAGTTCACCTTATAAATCAGATTAGTAAACTTTCATTTTAATTTCTAGTGAATTTTAAATGTGAAGGGGATTTGGGGACATGCTTGGGCCGGTGCACACCTGGTAACCGACAGCTTGTGAAATGGCCACAGATCAGAAAACAGGGGTGTGTACCAACTGTTGAAGAAATGTCATATGTGTGTGAGTATGTCTGTGTGTGTGCATTTGTATGTTGACAATGTGTGAAAGAGATAAGGAGACAGCTGCAGTCCCCTCTCTGCACTCTTTGGGCACTCAGCTGTGAGTGGGCAGACTGGCTGTCCACAGCTGCTCTGTTGGAGACAAGCCGACTGACCAGGCCAGCCCGGATCAAGCCAACTTAACACATCCAGGCCCAGCCCAACACAACTTAACACAACCTTGCCCAATACAATCCAGTCCAACACAACAAAATACAACACAACTCACCCCAACACAGCCCAACACAACACAGAACAACACAACCAAGCCCAACACAACACAACTCAACCTAACACAGCCCAGCCCAACACCACAAACAAGCAGACGGAGGGTAAGAATCTCTCCTGACACAGCCAAGACACCCACCACCACACTGAGGGGATTCAGAAGACACAGGAAAAATGGGTGTGTGTAGGAGAGCGTACACAGACACACACACACACACACACACACAGATGTTGTAAGAGAAAGACACACAACCTCATCCACTCAACTGTTCCAGACTTCTGAGCTCAGGATTGTGAGGCTAATAGCTGCATGAGTTAACCTAATCGGGCTCACAAATGTAACCAAGTAAAAAGGACAAGAACGCTGCCTAGACAAAGTGCAGATATTCCTACTGAATCACTGTCATCTCGTAGAGACCAGAATTAGGGCAGCTAATTGTGATAAATTCCATGAGAATTGTAAACATTTGAACCACATGAAACATAAGCACTCTTGTCAAACCTGGGAAACCAAATCAATCGAGTTTTAAATAAGCATTATGGCAGTAATCATACTTTCTTATTAAGCTGTTTGCTGTCTGTATTCCTAGTGATCTATGATTTTGACAGACAACTGAGTACTAGTAAGCTAACGCTACACTTGTAAGGTGAATGTAAGCGAATGGGGGTAAAACAAGGCCTACCGTCACTGTTGCCTCGCAGGACGACGTCTGGAGAAGGTGTCTGTTGGGAGCGAGAACCGTAGGAGTCCAGGCTGTCAAACGAGTCGTCTCTGCAGTGGCGCGGTGGGGACAGAGACTCGCTCCGCTCCGAGTCCCAGCAGTCAATGTAACCACTGTCACGGATACTGCGCTTGGGGCTCTCTGTGTCCTCAGACTCCTATACACACACACACACACACACACACACACACACACACACACATGCACACACACACACACACACAAAGATCAAAGATCCACACACACACAGTCACACACAAATACAGAAACAAACATTCAGAAGGAGAGAATCGCTAATTTACAATAAAGACTAGTCTGCAGAATTGAAAAAGTGGGAGAGGATACTATACCTTTCTCATGTGAGACAGCAGTCCTTCAAACTCCTTAAGGTTGAGTGTGGGCCCACTGTATGTTGCACATCCATTGGCTGCTTTCCCAAGCCAGTATATGGTAATCAAGACCTAAATTTCAAACAAATATTCAACATATTAACACAAATATTTTACATAGTGTCCCCATACAATAACACATATATTTATACATTTACACATATATAAAATATAAAATGTATAAACATAAACATGTGAATTTGTTGTTTTTTGCTGGATTATGTTTTTGGGTAGGGTGTGGCGGCCACATATCAAATGCAAAAGAGTACAAAGAAAACTGTACTCACATTCTTAAGCTTCCTGTTGCAATCAGAGCCACTGAGAGAAAAGAGAAGCACAAAGATAATGAATGTAATGCTAGCCACAGGATGTACTGTATAAATGTAATGCTAGACTGAGCAAAACACATTCTTCCTCACACACACACACACACACACACACACAGACACACATTCCTTCTGCAGGGTGGACCCACGTTAAGTTAGCGCGTATGGAAGTGTCCTGAAGATCCCCAGGGTCAAACAGCTGTGATCCTTTCAGACCCAACTCTTCACAGCCTCTGAGGAACAGAGTCAGGTTGTCCTGCATGACAGAAAGATTAATGCTCGGGTTAACATGCAACTTAAATAAGATTGCGGTTGTGCGCTTAACTTAACTTAATTCCTCTGCTCATAAACTGTCACACAATGGGGTTGTTTTTAACATTTTGTATATGTGTGTGTCTGTGTGTTTGTTTGTGTGCATTACAGAGAGAGACTGCACTCATGTCAACATTACAGCCAAGCTAGCCATAAAACTGGGTGTTGTCATCTGTGTGTGTGTGTGTATGTGTGAGTGTGTGTGTGTGTGTGTGGTCAGCACAAATCAAGCATCCTGCTGTTATGTGAACAAGTAAGAGCAGGATATAGCTTCTGGTAGATCCTCCCTGACATCACTACTCAGTGATCTTATGGTCACATCAGTTCAGTGCCCTTAACAATCTAGGGGCTGTTACAAGGTCACACACGCAAACACACACACACACATACACAAACACAAACACACACGCAAACACAAACAGGATCAAACACACTTGCTCTCGGAGGCACACACACATAGTTGACACACACACTCTGACAGATAAGCTCACCCTGTCCCATTCTCTCCCCTGCAATACACACACACACACACACACACACACACACACACATTGTCCCCTGACAGCGAAGGTTTTGTTCCCAGGCAGCAGTGCTGAGAGAGCAGGTTTGATACTAGCTGAAGTAGGGAGGGGGCAGTCACGCTACCCCCCCCCACACACACACACACACACACACACACACACACACACACACACACAC